>JASDQU010010599.1:157948-177889 GCA_032191745.1 Picea mariana | reverse complement strand
GTTGATCCCTCTCTACTCATAATCTATGATAGATGAATCTATGGATTTGTGATATTATCTTGTTTATATTTATTATGATATGATATTGTCTTTTATATATTGATTATTAGGGTATGAAGATACCCATTATACATCTTGTAGTGTTCTTCATGCACCAAGAGCTATTTTCTACAACTCAATATGAGGAAGATGTGTAATTCATTCCATGCTCAACATGGAGTTGACACGTGGAATTTAATTTTTTTTATTAATAAAAATTTTATTTCAATATCAAATTTATATTATATACGTATGTATGAAGAAATTGAAATTATATCATGGTTAAAACATTTATGTGGTCAGATGTTAAGTATGAGGGAGATGTGTAATTCCTCCCCACTCAACATGGAGTTGACACACACACACAAAAACACACCATGAAATGGACATAATCTTATTCCTCTATCTCTCTAGGGATTCCTCTAGGTGCAAAATATTTTATTTATTGTCGATATTGAGTTTTGCAAAATATTTTATTTATGTACAAAAGAAAAAATTCAATGTCGACCATAAATAAAATATTATTCACATAGAGGAATCCCCTAGAGTGATAGATGAATAAGATGATGGACCATTTCACCCAAATACTCAAGTACTCACAACAAGGACAAATAATTCTTCAATACACAACGATTTCAAAGGAGTAACACCCTTAAAGGTACAAGTTAATTTTCATATCCATCTATTGAAGTCAATATAGACACAAAATCTTTGGAAAAATGGTTATATATTCTAGAGGGTTATTTCCTGAATACAAGAACAAACTCAAAGGCATAGATAAAAATAGGGAACACCAAGAAATCCATACAACAACAACAATAACTTTTTTCATCATTACAATTTGAGAAAACATTGGGAGGCAATGTGTTGGAGGCTTGATCTAGAGCTTCATCGTAGGAACCATATAACCAAGAGATAAGAGTGGAGAGTGAAGAATAAAGGAGATGAAGTTTTCTCTATATTTGCATCCCAATGAGAAAACACTATCTTGGGAGTTATGGTAGCATAGGAGGTCAATGTCACTAATTAAGTGGATAGTGGGTTGAGACTGACATCAAAGGAAGCCTCAATCCAATTGTTTCCTTAAAAATTTCAAGACAAGCTTTCCTTCCTAGAGATTTTTTAGATTATATCTAAAAAACCGACAAGAAGATTTTCCACCTGAACGTGAAGAAACCGACAAGAAGAATTGTGTGCCGCAAATCCGTCGCTCGATCTGCACAAGGAAGAAGCCGATTTTGAAAAGGGTAAAGAAACAACGTGAAATTTTGTATTATTTAATATAAAAAAAAATTCTTTTATCATTTAGAAAATTAAAAAAAAGAAAGTCGTATTAAAAAAAAAAATTTATTTAAAAAGAGATGTGAAATTAATATTGGAAATCATAAAGAGTTTATGGCATTTAGTTAAGTCAGTGTCTGTTGATGGGGTCCCACCATTTTGGTTTGAGGACCTAAAGGAGCACTTGAAGAAGCATGGTGAATTCGCATATTGTTTTATGAGGGTTATAGTTTTATGCAAGATTCTTTAAAAACATTTGGAGTGATAAGTGGATTTCTTTAATTTTATTTCAAAAAAGAAAATAAATTTTATTTCAAGGGAAACTCAAGAAGTTATAAGGTGCATTGTTTTTGTAATAGAACTTAAAGGAAGACTTTGAAGTGTATTTAAAGAGTTATAAGGTTTTGTGTGGAGGAGTTTTCTCCATTGATTATAATTGCAATTATAAGGGTTTTTATTTTGCCTTGAACATGTAAAGGTGTTATAAGGGGATTTTTAAAGTTTGTAAAAGGAAAGGTGTTATAAAGGTTTTTTTTTTAAATTTGTAAAAGGAGTTATAAGAGATCATCCTACATAATAAAATTGCATATTTGTCTTTGTGTCCTTGACCCACCCGAAATTGAATAAGGGGGTCTTAGGATCTTTGTGTGTGTCTAAGTCATTGGTTATCCTGTATTTTTTGGCATTCACACAATGATCAATCATGCAAAAAAAACTACAAATATCGGTTTGGCCATGATAAGTCAAACTATTTTGATCTTCACCCATGCAAATTTTGTGGGAAGACAAATCACCTATGAGTAAGGTGTCATAAGAGCAAGAAGAAACATATTCATTTTGAATGGTTAGGGAATTGGTGTTTGAGTTTGGAAGCCAATTTATTGGAGCATTCTTATCGACGAATTTATACACGAGTACAACCGTACTTGATTGGAGATATTTCTACAGTTGATGGACATGAATATTTTTTAGGATTCGATGAAATAGGGTATGATCGAGGCCCAATTGATGTAGTCTTCTGAGTTGAAGATCGAGTCTTCAGAATCCGCTAGAAGATGATTTGATTACCCTTTTCCACTTTCAAAGGGGGTATATCTCATTATCTTGACTTCTCACTTTTCACTTGACAGGGGGGAAATTAGTGAGAAATGTCAGACTTCAAGTTTCAAAGTCTACCTTTGATTTGTAGTTCATTCAGGACTGGTCTCTGTCCTGCATTCTGGATTTATGTCTGTTCAGGATATGATTGTGTGTCTTTTCAGAATATGATTGTAATTGGGTGCATGATCGGTTGTACCCGACACCCTTGAGTTTTTGGTCCAATTTGTAAATCTTTTCATAGGCTGTTGTATTCCCCATCTATTTAGTAAGTCCTGTTGAGTCAAGAAGTTGTATTCCTCTTGTCCATAGAGATGATGTTGTGTCAAGCTGTGGCATGAACCAATGTGTAGCTTGATGGTGTATCAGAGACATTGAATCTTCGATTAAGGGGGGGGGAATATGAGATAGTAATATCATAATGAGGGACCAAAGTATGTGAACAAATGATCAAATAGGAAGTAAACATGCAGTCTTGTTCCTAATTGTTGTTGATATGGTTTGTGGTAATCCTAAAACCATCATTTTAGTAGAAGTCTTCATCTTCTGTTATTTTTTTAGGGTTCATAGAGCATCTTCAACCAACCCTTTGAATATTTGCTTGACACATTGTTGATTGTCAAGTAGTGACAATTTTTCAGGAAAGAACGAACTTATTATTAAAGTGGGATGTTAAAAACTCTAATCATAGTTCGTTGGTTTACCTAAATTTTATACAATTACATGACAATTATGGTCTTTTTGTATTATATATGTATGTGTGTGATTGCAACATCAAAGTTTGTTAAATATCAAAGCGAATTCCCCTCATTTTATTCAACGACAATGACTTTAGCATATTAAATAGATTAGTTTTTTTAAATGCAGTAAATAACTCACTTGATTGGTTGCTATAAATATTATCATTAATCAAATTGATTAACTCTAAAACTTTTATTTTTTGATTATCTATAAATCACAATTACAATTTACTTATCTAGTTCTATAAATATATTTCCTTCCTATTATGATGATGGTGGGTGGTAGACGAAATGTCTACTAAAAGCTTTTGATTGCAATATACGATGTTTTTACTTTTGATCGATATAGATACGAGCTTTTATTTTTATTTTTTATTATTTTTTAATGTTATGATATATAGGTAGTTCATATTTTTTAATGTTATGTATTTAATTGAAAATATTTTTTAATGTTATATATTTATATTTGATTATTTAATTATTTAAATAGTTTATATTTTTTTTAGGTTTTTAATGTTATTTATTTAATTAATCATTTTTTTCATATTTTTAAAAGTTATATAAGTATTTTATTATTTTTTAATATTATATACAAGTGGTAGGAGGCCATTAAAAAATATTTGATATAAACTTTCTAAAAACAAAATCCATAAAACAAATAAAAAATCCCTAAATCAAATGAAAAATGATATATGATGTTGAGAAGGATAATATGCAACAATTAAAATATTTGATATAAATTTTCTAAACACAAAATCAGTAAAGCAAATAAAAAATCCTTAAATCAAATACAAAATGATATATGTTGTTGAGAAGGTTAATATGCAATAATATGTTGTATTAAACACTCAAGAAAAAAAGATCAATTGAGCAGGTTTTCATGGCGACACCATATTTTCAAATTTTTTAGGCGGGAAACCTCGGAGGAGCGTAGCAATGGACTTTTATACATTTTTCAGATGGGTACTTGCTAAACAAAGTCACTGGTATGGAGGGCTTGATATTCCATCGTTTAGCTAGATACTCTATAGTAACCTTCTGACTAGTTTAGTGGCTTTTACCATTCCATTTTCTCGATTATTTCAGACTTTAACCTGATCTGACAAGCTTCAGAACTGCTTCTTTCGTTGGTTGTATCTATCTTTTAGAAGCTTCTCTCCACTGGCATTCACTGGTCTGAGACCTTTTCCAGAGCACCACATCACACTCGTTTCATTGTTTTATTTTGTCCCTTTGTAAGGTTATTTAAGGTTAAGTGGTTAGTATTATGGATGCTGAGGTCAACTATCCCTCAGGAGTCGAAGCTGGGGATCCTTGGGATCACCCTAGCTTCATCTCTACAGTGGATGTGATTTGTAATAATCGAGGTATTAACTCCCATATTAATGCTCCATCGTCTGTTCCATCAAATTTTCAGTTGAATACTATCCCTTCACCCTTCATTGTACCATCTAGTATTACACAACTTGTTACTTTTTGCACTTCGATTCACAAGGAGGCTCTCCGATTTTTTGGAGTTTACACAAAGGATGAGTGTGGTGCTAGTGTTGGTCTAGCATAGAAGGAATGTGCACTCGGGAACATTACCAAAGTTACATTTGATTCCTTTGAAGGGGATACGAAATAGGATAAGGTGTCCTTGGAGGAACCTGTTAGAGGTTTTGTAGGGAAGAGGTTGTTGATATTATGGTAGCTTCGAGAAGTATGAACCTCTATTGTGACTTTTGACAAGATTAGAATGTTCCAGAAGGAAGCAAAGAAATGAAGGAAACCCTAGACAAGATGTCGGCTATAGAAATATAATCAATATGAATTAATTAGTACCAAGAAGGAGAATTCATCCCCACTAAGTCTGCCAAAATCACTATAAATACAAGGCGTCAATCTCTCATTTGACACACTTCTCAGAATTGCAGAGAATAGTTTCTGTGCACTGTAGTCCAACATTTTTGTGCGCAAGTCCTGGGGAAGGTGTTGCGCCAGTTTTTGGGTGGGACTATTTGATCAGCTTGGTTACTTCTTGCTTGGTGCATTAGCCTCTCTTGGCTATTGGATTGCTACCATGATTCTTTTCTCTATCAAGGTCAAGGTGCTTAGAGGGTGGCTTCAACCTATGGTTGGGTGACAAGGGTATTGTCAATGGTAAAATGAGCATAATATTTTATATTCTAATAGGTTATGGGCCCACACCTCCTTCATTCATTCTAAATGCTAGAAGGAAGCATAACCACTAGGATATTGAGCTCGCTAAGAAACTACTGCTAGGGTTACTAGCAGGAGCAGCTTCCAAAGACATTGCCGCTAGGGTTACTAGTAGAAGTAGTTGCAGAAACCCTAATCTCAGATCTGACACCTTGTGATGGAGCATCTCGCTCAAAAACAAGATATTCAGATGCGCCCTAACTCAATGCACCTTTTGGCTCTTTCAAAAGACAGAAACGATGAAGTTGAAGTTTTTGATCAAGGCATGACTAATTACCAGTCAACCGAAGACATGAGTGAAATGATCAGTCTTTTACACTACTCAACACTTACTGGAATGATTGAATATGACATGTGGATAATTGATAGTGGAGTTTCTAGGCACATGATGGGAGATCAAGCCAGACTCTCAAATCTAAATGAGAATAAGACCTCGTACAAGGTAGAGCTTGGAGTCAAAACCACTTACCCCGTGGAAGGATTTATACAAGCCTCCATCAAAATGAAAACAGGTAACTATGTTCACTTAAGCAATGTTTTATATGTACCTGGTTTAGAAAAGAATCTTGTATCGATATCTTGCCTAGAAGGCAAGGGAAACATAATAGCTTTCGTGGATGGAAAGGTGTTATCATGGCATAAAGACTCCAACATAGAGAATGCTAGGGTTATTGGAAGTTGTGAAGGAAATCTATATAGAATACTAGAACAAAATGAAGAAGCTCTTGTACACAACGAAGTCAACCCCAATGCACTTTGGCACAGAAGATACACTCACATTAACTATCTAGCATTATCCTTTCTCAAAAGGATGGTTGAAGAAATACCAAAGTTGCAATCTACACATGAAGGAATCTACAAAGGATGTGCTCTTGGGAAGAATATCAGGAAACCATTCCTAAGAAGCAACAACAGATCTAAGGAGATTCTAGCTATGATACACTCAGATGTTTGTGGTCTGATGCCAGTAAAATCTCTACGAGGATATTCCTACTACGTAATCTTCATAGATGACTATTCAAGAAAGACTTGGCTATATCTACTAAAGACAAAAGACAAGGTATTCAACAAGTTTCAAGAGTTCAAAGCAGAAATAGAAAACCTCACTAATAAGAAGATCAAGATGCTAAGGACAGATAATGGTGGAGAATACACATCAAAGGAATTCGTTGCATCCTGCAAATCGACAGGGATTAGGAGGGAGCTGATCGTTACTAATAATCCTCAACAAAATGGTGTAGCAGAAAGAAAGAACGGATCCATTGAAGAAACCGTAAACGCCTTACTAAATGATCAAGGTCTATCCATGTTCTTATGGGGAGAAGCAACAATGACAACAATATATGTGCAGAACAGAAGTCCTCATCGTATATTGAAGGACATGACACCAGAATAAGCTTTCTCAGGTAAGAAACCTAATGTGGAAAATCTAAGAATATTTGGATGTCCTGTTTACTCTCACATTCCCAAGGACAAGAGGAATAAACTAGAACCTTTAGGAAAGAAAGGGATATTCGTGGGATACATTGATTCATCCAAAGCTTATAGAATATATATTCTAGAACAACACAAGATCAAAGTCAACAGAGACATAACATTCAATGAGAAGATGGCCTTCAAGAAATCCATAGAAGAAACTATAGAAGAAGAAGAGATTGAAGAACTTAACGAAGAAAGCACAGAAAACGAAAATGACGAAAAGGAACTACATGATCATCTTATGGAGCCATGTGAAAACATTGATTCAGATATTGTACCTAAGACCAAGAAAAGACCAACTTGGCTTGAAGCTACCTTACAAGACGCAGAAAGACTCAAGGTTCCAGAAGGAACATTCAGAAAGAGTAAAATACCTAAATGATTCTCAAGTTATGCAACATACATGACGAAGCTTCTAGATGAAGAACCTACCACATTTGAAGAAGCAGTTCAAAAGGGACAATGGAAAGAAGCTATGANACGCAGAAAGACTCAAGGTTCCAGAAGGAACATTCAGAAAGAGTAAAATACCTAAATGATTCTCAAGTTATGCAACATACATGACGAAGCTTCTAGATGAAGAACCTACCACATTTGAAGAAGCAGTTCAAAAGGTACAATGGAAAGAAGCTATGATGGAAGAGCATCAATCCATTATGAAAAATGAGGTATGTGAAATCATACCAAGACCTAAAGAAAAATCGGTGGTAACTTCAAAATGGGTGTATAAGATCAAACATGCAACAGACGGAAGCGTGGATAAATAGAAGGCAATATTCGTAGCTAGAGGGTTCTCCCGGAAGGAGGGAGAAGATTATGATGAAACGTTTTCTCCAGCGACTAGATATACTTCCATCAGAGATATCATATCTCTTTCCACTTCCATGGGATGGAACTTACATCAAATGGATGTAAAGACAATTTTCCTCAATGGAGCTATTGAAGTAGAAGTATATATTGAACAACCTCAAGGGTTTGAGGTGCATACCAGAGACACTCACGTTTGCAGATTAAAGAAAGCTCTATATGGACTCAAGCAAGCTCCAAGGGCTTGGTATGCTAGAATGGACAACTATCTAACGAGACTTGGTTTCTCCAAGAGTCATGCAGATCCAAACCTTTATTATAAAATCGTGGACAATGCACCTGTAATTCTACTACTATATGTTGACGATCTATTCATAACAGGTGAAGAGCCTCTCATCATTCAGTGCAAGAAGGAACTAGCTTCTGAATTTGATATGAAAGATATAGGTCTCATGCATTATTACTTGGGACTAGAAGTATGGCAGAAGCGTGGTGAATTATTCCTTGGACAAGGAAAGTACGTAATAAATATTCTTCAGAAGTTTGGAATGATGGACTATAATTCCATGGATACTCCTATGAATGTGAATATAAGAAAAGTAAAAGATCCAAATTCTGATCCAGTAGATCCATCTCTATATCGACAACTAATTGGGTCATTGATGTATTTGGTAAATACTCGACTAGACATTTGCTTTGCCGTGAATACACTAAGCTAGTTCCAGGTGGAACCGAGACATGAGCATTGGATAGCTGCAAAGCATGTATTAAGATATATTCGTGGAACAATAAACTATGGTTTGAGATATACCACATCCAACAATATACAACTTCATGGATTCACAGACTCAGATTGGGCAGGAAGTGGAGAAGACAGAAAGAACACTTCATGCATGTGTTTCATCTTGGGCTCTGCTATGATATCTTGGGTCAACAAGAAACAAAATTCTGTCGCACTCAGCACAACAGAAGCAGAGTATATGGCAGCATGTTAAGCATGCACATAAGCAATATGGTTAAGGAAGTTAATCTCCGATTTATTTGATCAAATTCCAGAACCGACCATAATATATTGTGATAATCAAAGTTGTATAAGATTATCAGAACATCCCGTGTTTCATGAAAGGTTGAAACACATTGAGATCAAATACTACTTTATTTGAGATAAAGTCCAGGAAGGAGAGGTAAAGCTCGAGTATATCCCCACTGATGAGCATGCAACAAATATCCTAACAAAACCTCTATCCAAAATAAAGTTTGCATATTTCCGAGAGAAGATGGGGATCATGGAAATAACTTCCTTAGTTGAAAGGGAATAAATGATTCTCCAGGTTGGGAGGGAGCACTGAAAATATTATTGAAGACATTTACTTTTGTGATTGAAAAATAGTCCAACTCAGACAGACTCTTTCCTGTTCAGAAAGTGGATTGATATTTCTGACGGACAACAATTTCCCATTGTGTTTAAAATGGGAAATGGTCCATATTGTTGATGTATCATAGACAACGACTTCCCATTGTGGTTAACATGGGGAGTGGTCTAGGGCTGTCTCTCTTCTTGAGGGTTACTCAAGAAGACTGGCTCGTCTCACCAGACAACAATTTCTCATTGTGATTAACATGAGGAGTGTTCCTTTTTGGAGGTTGATACAGGACAACCTTTTCCTCTTATGGTTAACAGAGGAAATGGTCTGGATAGTCATTCCTCATGGTTTATACATTCTCTCTAGGGTGAACTTTGATTAGTGTAGGAAGAATGGCCCAGGGTGGGGAATGGTCCAGGCTCAACAATCGGGGACAGACATTCCTTAGGGCAGATTCATTCTCTCCAGGTTACACTTTTTTTAGTGTTGGAGGAATGGCCCAGGGTGAGGAATGGTTTAGGCTCAGAAATCAGAAACAATCATTCTTCCTTGTTTGAGAAGAATAGGGCAGAGAGCCCATTTTTGATGTTCTATACTGAGGGTAGATATTCTTTCAGATCTCACAGATGTGAGTGAAAGATTGGACCAGATGGTTCAGTTTATTTTAACAATATTTTATGTGCAGGTTGTCATCAGATGATTGTTATGGAGACTGCCTGTCTCCAGACAGTAGATATATACTACTGTGGTGGATATGTTCCACTGTTTGTGACTATGTGTCATGGTTTGAGTAGTTGTGTACTATCGTGGATAGACACAATTGTGTTCTATCAATTGATATTGTACCAGTTGTCATAGGAGATTATCTAGTTGGATAATAATGACGATGCTCATGATACTACCAGTTAAATGATCTATTTTTTCTCAAGACCATACCTCCATAGCTAGGAGGGAGTGTTGATATTATGGTAGCTTCGGGAGGTATGAACCTCTATTGTGACTTTTGACAAGATTAGAATGTTCCGGAAGGAAGCAAAGAAATGAAGGAAACCCTAGACAAGATGTCGGCTGCAGAAATATAATTAATATGAATTTATTTGTACCCATAAGGAGAAGTCGGCCCCAGTAAGTCTGCCAGAATCAGTATAAATATAGGGCACCAGTCTCTCATTTGACACACTTCTCAAAATTGCAGAAAGCAGTTTCTACACACTACAGTCCAACAGTTTTTTGCGCAAGTCCTGGGGAAGGTGTTGCGCCAATTTTTGGGTGGGACTATTTGATCAACTTGGTTACTTCTTTCTTGGTGCATTAGCCTCTCTTGGCTATTGGATTGCTACTAGAATTATTTTCTCTGTCAAGGTCAAGGTGCTTGGAGGGTGGCTTCGGCCTATGGTTGGGTGACAAGGGTATTGTCAATGGTAAATGAGCACAATCTTTTATATTCTAACAGAGGCAACCCATGAAGCTTTCTACAAGAGTGTAGAAGCCCAAAAGAATGAAGCATTCTTTAGTGTTGGGGATGGATATTGGGCTTGAAGAGTCATGCTCTCTCGTCATGTGTGCGCTGGTGGGTAGGCTTACTTATCACTTATTTTGTAAACTCTCGGTATCGAAGTGGATGAAGGCCACTTGGAAAGCCATTCTGGGTTACTCACCGATGCTTCTTACTCTATCGATGGGTTGGTTTGGTTTTGTTTTTAATTCCCCTGAAGATTCTACAAAGATTCTTGAAAAATTCTTGGTTTTTTGAAGGCAAGAACCTTATGCTGAAGCAGTGGAAACTAAAATTTGATCCGGCTATCGAATATTTCAGCTTTTGGCACCTTTGGATATTTCTACATGGTCTTCCTTTATAGCTGTGGAACTCTAAAGCCTTGGAGGCTATTGGAAATGTTTTGGGTCATTTTATAAAGACAGATGATGAAGCTCTTATTTTGAGTGACTGACGTATGGCTAAAATTCTTATGGAGGTTGATGTGCATGGTAGTCTATGGGATACACTAGAGATTGAATGGTGCAGCATGGTGATAGCATAGAGGTTAGACTACCTTGGGGTTCCATTCCATTGCTCGCATTGTTGATAGACTAGTCACCTAAAAAAGGATTGTCCTCTCCCTTATGAAGTATATTCCGATGAGTCTCACTCTGATGATACGGTTACCAATGGCTATTCCCTAGAGGTGGAGACACTAGAGCGGGATAACTATCTAGGAGCTTGGGATTTGTACTACTCACCAAATTTGACATCTACCTTTGTGGGTAAGTTGCGTCATTATGTCCCTTATCTCTATTGTTCATTGAATGCATGGGAAAGAGATCACCTTGACTCATTTTTTTTTTGCAGTTTCAAATGAAACTAGGGTGTTTGATAATTCTGAGCCATGGGTCAACGAGCTTGAGGAAAACATTACTCTCACTGAGTCAGGTGTTTCTCCTCTGGTTTCTAGTTTTGATGAGGTTTGGATTTCCCCTCCAATTGCTGATACTCAGCTTAAGACAAACCTTGTACAAAATGACCATTTTTTGTCAGAAGTCTCACCTCTTCTTCCGAGCTATGGGAAGCCTGAAGTAAGTGTTCATTCATTGGATAAAATGCTCACTAATTTAGTTGCTACTTATAGGGAGGTAAACAGTTTGGTTCCTATTTTGACTTATTTAAGGAGAACTGAGGTGGAATCTGGGGAACTCGGTACTTTGGAATCTGATCCTTTAGTTACAGAGGCCTCGATTGCCAAGAATCTTTCTTGGTCTTAGGGTTTGGGTATTGAACTTTCACCTGTAAAGACTAGAAGTGCACGTAAAAAATTGGGGACCATTCCATCCATTCCGTCTACTTCTTCTCATTCCACTATTGACTAGGGGGTGCTTAGAGGCATAAAAGCCCTCGCCAGGGCGAATTCATGATCATTCTCTCTCAAAACATTAGAGGGGTAGGAGGACTCCTTAAATTGGCCTCTATGCATAGGCTCCTTTCTAAGACTACACTCCATGTTATTTTTCTACAAGAGACATTGACCAACGATGTAAAGACAAGGGATTTTATGTTTGCACTAAAGCCGGTTAGAAATTTAGGGGGTCTACTAGTATCATGGGATCCTTGTGTTTTTGTTTTCTCTCTGGTTCTTACATGTGGTGGAATTATTTTGACAGGTTCCATTCTTGTTGATAAGAGGATAATTACACTCCTGAATGTCTATGATCCTTGCACAGATCGTAATACATTTTGGAAAAAAATTGTAGATAAGGGTCTACTTGCTCACACAGATTTTGAGGTGAAGTCTGTCGGTCGATTAATTCCACGTTTCTTGCAATAATTCCAAAATCCAATCGACCATTATCCTTCTCCGATTATCGCCCAATTGTGCTTTGTAATATATGTTATAAAATTGTTACAAAGATCATAACAAGAAGAATTAGACCCTTTCTCTCACGTTCATTGTCCGAGGAACAATTGGGTTTTCTCAAGGGTTGTCAGATTCTGGATGCCATTGGTACTGCACAGGAGTGTCTTCATAGTATCAAATCAAAGAGATTGCACGCTGTTATTTTGAAGTTGTAAGTTTAAAAAGCTTATGATTGCACTAATTTGGATTATATAAGATTGATGTTGCTTCAGTGCGGTTTTGGTCATCATATGACTAAATGGATTATGGGTTGTGTGACATCAACACCACTGGCCATTCTGATCAATGAAGAGGCTACAAATTTCATCAATAGTGGGAGGGGATTACATCAGGGATGCCCTCTATCTCCTCTATTATTTATACTTGTGATGGAAGGGTTGAGCCTCTCACTAAAAAATAGTTACACAGATGGACAATTGATGGGTATAAAAGTCTCTTGAATGGTTAGAATACTTCATGTCCTATTTGTGGATGATGTGATAATAATGTCAAATGAATCCTTTAATGAATGGAATAAAATACATACCTTGTTATATGCATTTTGTGATGATTCCGTCTCGGAGATCAACGTAAACAAGTCTATGTTCCATCATTTTGGTGTTCAACATGATTTTCTTAATCATTTGAGAACACTATTTCATTTTGGCATAATCGGTTTGTCTGTGGGTTTTAAATACTTGGGTTATTTTTTAAAATTAGACAGTTATAAGGTGGCTGACTGACAGTGGCTTCTAAAGAAATATGAGCATAGAATTTGTCACTGGTGTAACTGCTTCCTATCTCTAGGAGGTAGATATGTATTGATTAAGGTTGTGCTAGAAATCCAGCTGGTATACTGGTTGCCTTTAGCACATATTCCAGTTACAGTCTTGAACCAGATCCGCATGATGACTTTCTCTTACCCGTGGTCTGGTGCAAAAGATACATCTTCCTATCATTTATGCAAGTGGGAGACTTTATCTAGGCAAAAACATTTTGGTGGTTTAGGGATAAGAAAAATCTTCTGTTTCTCGAGAGCCTTAGCTACCAAATCTCTTTGGCAAGGTTTGATGCATTCTGGGATTTGGCAATGGGTTCTGAAAGATAAGTATCTTCCTCACACATCAGTGATAACTTGGTTGCGCATTGATGATCCTTCATCTCATATTGGCTCCCAAACATGGAGGAATTTGTTAAATGATTTACCATTGCTTGTTCACTGACTAACTTGGAAATCGGGGGTAGAGGTTTCTATTATGATGTGTAAGGATGAAATCATGGGGATGGGTAAGGGTTCCTATCTATCGATGGAGTTAATAACAAAATTAATTGAGCACCAATTATATTATCTGTATCAAGTGAGAAGAGATTCGACATCAGGTGTTGGAGGTAGGCCAAAGGCGAAAGAGGAAAAGCATGGCATTTTTTGGAAATAAAGCATGCACAAGAGAAGCAACAGCTGAAAGGAAACGCAACACGCGTGCATGGAAGGAAGGCGTGCACAAGGGAAGCGACAACTGGAAGGAAGAACAACATGCACGCATGAAGAATAAGACTTAAAGATGGTAGGGTTACGATTTTGGTAAGGTATTGTAAATGGCTGAAGAGCTTGAAATGTATAAATATAAATGTTTAGGCATCATGATTGGTTCACTTCGGAGTACTATTATCCTGTTGTAAGTTACTCATGAGTTGATGCGATATGTAATGTTTTTCTGTAAGACCTATTTTGTAAGTTGTTGAGATAGAAGATACGAGAGAAGGTAGATCTTGAGGATTAGATCACAGGCTGAGGAGACTGGTGCGATCTAGTTCGCCTCATATAGATCCTACCCATAAGAGGGGAGTTGTAAGTGCCCAACGTTGTAGATGCGAACATAATGTAATAAAAGAGATAAGAGCCAAATCTTTGTGGATGTAGCCCCAGGAGGGGGTAAACCATGGTAATATCTATGTTGTGTGATGAATGTTTGCCTGTCTCTATTGTCTGAAGCAGTTATTATTATGTTGAATGCATGAATTATTATATTGCCTGTTTAAGTGCTTTTGCGATATTAAGGGAATAAACCTATGGATCTACTGCATAAATCATGAATAACAGTATGTTGCATTTACAAGTCATAATAATGGTTCAATATTTATCCCTCTTATCTCATACTCAATCCTAGGTTGTAAACACTTGAGTATTAAAACCACCCATTAAAGCTATCTTGGGTGAGAATGCGCAGTGCATTCTGTGTGATGCATTGCCTTCTGGTTTACCAAGAGGGCCGATAGTTTTAGAGGCTTTGTTGGAACCCCAAACAGACATGAACCATGGGTCAATAAAATCAGACAATATAGGAGAGAAGTGACCAACAGAGGAACTGCGCGAAGGAACTATGACCTGGATGACATTGCAAAACAATTTTATAGTCACTTTCACATTCGAGCATGAGAACCCCGACATAGATGTCGCGTTGAAGAAGAACTTCTATCCTGTTACCATTTGCAAGAGGAAGCATTAGATGAAGATGATCCACGTGATATTCAGATTGTAGAAGCAGAAGGAGAAAGAGAAGTGGAAGTTCCACCTATAGAATAAAAATTTATTGCCGCACTGATCAAAGTAAATAAAGTCAATATTGGGATAATCGAACAACCCAAAATGGCCAACATTAAAGATTAATGGGGTGAGCAAACAATGGAAATCATAATAGACCTATTGTGGGAATACAATGACTTGTTCCCCACAACATTTACAGAGATGAAGGGTATAACAGAAGAGCTAGGAGAGATGAAGATACCTCTCAGACCAGAAGCGAGATCGATTAGACAATGACCATATAGACTGAACCCCATATATAAGAAGAAAGTCAAAGCTGAGATTGACAGGATGCTAGAAGCCAACATCATAGAACCGGTCAAAGAATCATAATGGATAAGCCCGATGGTAGTACATGAAAAGAAGAAAGGAGGGATCATGATATGCGTCGACTTGCAAAAGTTGAATTATGCATGCCTACATGACCCATTACCTACACCCTTAATAGATGAAGTGTTAGAGAACGTAGGAGGACATGAAGCCTACTCATTCACTGATGGATTCTTAGGCTACCATCAGATCAAGATAGCACAAGAAGACATATACAAGACCACATTTGCGACAAAATGGGGATCTTATCAGTACACAGTTATGTCGTTTGGACTGAAGAATGCACCAACAATCTTTTCTAGAGTAGTCATTGTTGTGTTTAAAGAATTCATCCATCAGTTCCTAGAAGTTTACTTGGATGATTGGACAGTTTACAATTTGTTGAAAGACCATGTAGAAGACTTATGCCTAATATTAGAAAGATGCAGATAGTGTTAGATATCACTGAACATAAATAAATTCATATTCAGAACACCATTCAGGATACTATTGGGCCATATAGTATGCAAACAAGGCTTACTAGTAGATCCTGCAAATATCGCAGTCATTGTTAACTTACCACCACCAAAAACAGTCTATCAAATAAGAGCAAAATTGGGACATAGATGTTACTACAAGAAATTTATCAAAGGTTATGCATAGATAACTGCACCGATGGAAAATATGCTAAGAAAGGATACAAAGTTTCAGTGGAACGACAAGTGCCAACATGGTTTGGATACCCTAAAGGAAAATATGATCACTGCGCCTATATTAGTCTATCTAGATTGGGAGGAGACATTCCATGTACATGTAGATGCATCAACCATAGTACTTGGAGCTATCTTAGCACAACCAGGAGTGGGGGACTTGGATCACCCGATAACATTTGCGATTAGAAAGCTATCTGACTCAGAACAAAACTATAACACGACAGAAAGAGAAGGCCTAGCTATGGTCTATGCACTGCAAAAGTTCAAACATTACTTATTGGGGAAACACTTTAAGATGTTCACAGATCACTCAGCCCTGAAATATTTAGTCAAAAATCTAGTGTTGGGGGGGAGAATATGTCGATGGTTACTACTATTCCAAGAATTTGACTTTGAAGTAATCATCAAACTAGGAAAGTTAAATGCAAGACCTCATCACCCATGAAGAGTCACCAATGGAGAAGAACCTACAAAATTGGAGGAATTTTTTTTGGATGCATAGCTATTCTCATTTCAGATCGTTGATGAATACTTCGTAGATATCATCCGGTACTTGAGAACAGGTACTGTGCCCCAAGAATATAATACTACATAGAAGAAAAACCTGGTAGTCCACACTTCCGACTATCAACTGATTACAAGACATCTATATAAGATGGGCGCAGAAAACATCTTGCGAAGATACGTGTTAGAGCATGAAAGACCAAGATTTTTCGCAGAATCCCATGAAGCAATAACAGGAGGGAATTATGCACGAAAATCTACCATGTAGAAGGTATTTCACGTAGGACTATGGTGGCCAATGATTCACAGAGACTCGAAGGAGTTCTGTAAAAAATGTGATGTCTATCAAAGGGTAGGAAAACCCAACAGAAGAGACGAGATGCTGTTACGAACACAAGTAACATTACAGGCATTCGAAAAGTGGGTAATAGATTTTGTGGGACCAATCAACCCACCAACAATAATAACATGAGCAAGGTCCATTATCACTATGACGGAATACGTAACAAGATGGGAAGAAGCCGCACCAGTGAAGGATTGCAACACAGAAAAAACAACACATTTTTTATTCGAACAAGTAATCACTAGAGTTGGGTGCCCAAGAATTCTGATGAGCAACCAAGGCACACACTTCATAAACAACACCATCAACATGATGACTGAAGAGTTTGAAGTTCATCACCAGAAGAGAACACCATATCACCCACAAGCAAATGGCATAGTGGAAGCATTTAACAAAATCCTGGAGAACGCGTTGACAAAGATCTGTAACATTAATAGGGATGACTGGGATCTCAAAGTACCAACAGTATTATGGGCTATAGGACTACGTGCAAAAATTTGACAGGGCACACAACATTTAAATTGTTTTATGGCCAAGAAGTAGTGGTGACACTATAATTTCTAGTAGCAAGCTTGTGCGTAATAACAATTACACAAATGACAGAACGAGGTGCAGTACAAGAGAGACTGAACTAGTTAATGACTATGGAGGAAGACCGGATCTTAGCAGGATTCCTCCAACAAGTTCAGAAAACAAGAGATAAATCTTGGCACGATCGACACATCAAGAAGAAGACGTTAAAGGAATGAGACCTAGTACTAATGTATGACAACAAATTGAATCAGCACCCGAGAAAGATCAGAATGCATTGGCTAGGACTATACAAAGTAAAATCTGTCACAGATGGAGGAGATGTATAGTTGAGAGACTTATCAGGCGCAGAAATCAGAGGGATGATTAATGGGAGCCGACTGAAGCTCTACAAGGACAGTCGACCACCCAGAACGCAATAAAAAAAAAAAAAACAAGGAAAGAACTAAGGAGGGTGCAACGCGCCAGCAGTATAAAGGTCATAATAATTTAGAAACACAACCTCGGCGAGGAGAAGGACAAAAGTCACATAAAAAGGGAAACGAGCGGGAAAAGGAAAGTCGACAAGGACAAATGGGATGCCACATTAAATGCACTAACTGAAGATGACAAGGAAGAGTAATGGAAAGTACGAACCCGTCAGAGATGCACTGAACCCATAGTTAAGGTGCATTAAAACCCATAATGAAGGAAGCATCATCGACAAGCTTCATGGAAAACCCATACAACAAATGGATGCAGAAGCAAACAGTCTATTCACAAAACAAGAGTAGACAAAGATCCATAGAGGATGAAAATCACAAAGAGAGCTCACACAGGTCACAAAGACCAATCAAAACCAACAAATAGTTGACATTCACCGCCATGGTACCGCCCAAGCAAGAAGAAGCGAGTTAGAACGCCAGAAAAACTAGAGTTCAGACTAGGTCATGTGGACATGTGGAAGAAGGTGAACAACAACCGACGGAGATCGTCAACATCGACGAAATCTCATCCCCAGAGACAACACCAGTGCACTCGACACCTATGCTAGAAGAAATCCAACACCTAGCACCAGAGGGCATGAATATAGACATACCGACAGAAGTACAGGAGCCGCAGAACCAGGAAATAGAAACCTTGAAGGAGGTACAACCAGAAGGCATCGGACCAATTCCGAAAGGCAATGGAACGAAGCTAAATCAGGACGTAACAATCGAGCCATATGACTCTCAAATGACCATATCAGAACACCCACTGGAGGGAGAGGTTGAGGATATCATGGTCCAGCCAGAATGGTATACTGAGGAACAACTGGAAGCCGTTGGAACTTCGATCCAGCCACCACAACAAAATAAAGACAAGATACAGATACCCAAATCACCTCGCAAGAAACCGACAAAATAAATTGTTCTACCATGCATAACATATAGGGTACAGGTAGGTCCAGAGCTACTGGGTCACATTAGGAAGCTCAAATACTCAGACCATGACATAGCAGACGAAGACAATTTCCCGAAACTTGCAAAAAGAGTATACATGGAGACGGTGGGCATGAGTCGGTTTAAGGAACCGCTTTATCAACCACTCCAATTGGCAACCAGATTGCAGAGGACAAGAATTTTAGGTCTCATGGACCTACCACATTTTGACAGGGGTCAACACGCGATCACATGTGTCAAACAACTGCTAGCATTCACGCATGGCAGAGACATCTAGTTGGACAAGCACGTCTCAATAGACGTTGAGCTTATCAAAAAAATAACAGGATTACCAATTCAGGGCATGGATCCTGCACTCTTTTTAGATGACAAAACTAAGGAAGAAGTGCTAGTAGAAGATATTTATAAGAAGTATGGCACTGATAGAGGGACAAGAGGGATCATTATCAAGAGGATCGCAACTACACAATTGAGTGTGAAACTCTTACCATGCAAACTACTAAAAAAATGACGCAGGGAGGAAGTCCTAGCTGGAGTTGTTGTAGTTGCAGCTCAGTGCATAGAAGGCACATCAATGAGGTGGGAACTGTACCTCTTGAAGCTATTCCTAGATGATAGCAAGGATGCACAGGATCTAGGTGTTGAAAAGTCAACAAGAAACATGTGTCTAATTTACTTTTCCATTAATTAAATTAGACAATAAATATTAATCTATTATCTCATTCATAATTGAGTGATTTGGATTTGTAACAGAATTATAAGTGTAGTTAAGTGAGTTAAGATCAGTTGTGCTAGTTGTAACTAAACATGCACTAGTGAGAGTTCAGTTAATCAGTTAACTCACATGCAACTGAAAATTCGTCATGGCTAACTACATGCATGCAAATCCATTGGAGATCCAGTTGAGATAACAGGTGAAAGGGACAATTGGCTATCAGTTGTGATTTGTTCACACATGTAGTGGATATGCTTATGAGCATGTGCAAACGAGGCAATTCACAACAATTCGATTCATTGTGAGAATTCAGATTGCAGAGTTTGTGCAGAGGAGGCAGGCTGTCTGGACACAGGAATTGGTGCATGTATTTTCTAATTTGTGTATGACAGTGTGAGACGATTGTATTGTACTGAGAGCTCTTG
>JASDQU010010599.1:124679-157898 GCA_032191745.1 Picea mariana | reverse complement strand
ATTGTATTGTACTGAGAGCTCTTGGATTAGAGTTTTGTATGAGATTGTTTCATGATTCATGATATACATAATATATGATAGTGGGGTTTTTATCTTTATGCTTTCCCGGTAAAACTTTTGTGTTGTGTGTTATTGATATTTCACTTTGTGCATTGTGGTTGTGATCGTGGTTTAATTGCTTCCGCAATAATAATAGTAGAAGGGATTCTATCTTTAACAAGTGGCAGAAATTGTTAGATCAGGAGAATTGTAGGAATGCATTAATTTGTATCGAAATTTCTACATGGTATCAGAGCCACGGAGGCCACAGAGCTTCGAAAGTGAGGTGCGAACAAAATCATGTTCTCGCAAGTCCCATTTCTAGCAGGGTACGAACCCTAGTACTGAAAACTTTTGATGTTTTCAAGAATAGTAATTCTCGCACCCTAGACAAAGGCAGGGTGCGAACTTCATTGGCATTCTCGCAGGCTACAGTGGAGCAGGGTGAAAACTTCCCTCACCCTAACAGTGAAGCAGGGTGTGAACTTCATTGACATTCTCGCAGGCTACAATGGAGCATCGTGCGAACTTCCCAGGAAATTTCCCAGGCTATACACAGGAAGGGTTCAAACTTCCCTCAGGCTACTCTCAGGTGGGGTGTGAACCTCCCAGGGATAACATTCGAATTTGTCAGATTTTCTTGGTGCGACACTTGATTCAAGATCGAAAAATGTCTTTCAATGGCTTGAGGTTGGAGTATGCACTCGAGGGAAGCTCTAACTACATTGATTGGAAGGACAGGATGGAGGCAGTAGTCGAAGACAATGGCTTGAAGGGTTACATTGACAATGATGTTCCTCAGCCAGATGCGACAGATACGACAAATCTTGGTGCATGGCAAAAGAAAGTGGCGAAGGCGAGGAGGATTCTGTTGGACGGAGTACGAGACCACATTGTCTCAAGTCTCCATGGGAAAACCACACCATATGCAATGTGGAAGGTTTTGACAGATCTGTTCCAAAACAGTAGCGACCATAGGAAATTGGCACTCAAAGATAAACTCAGGAAGATCAAGATGGAGAAAGGTGACACCATTCCAAAATATCTCACGAAGTTTGTCCATTGTCGGGATGAGCTTGGAAGTGTGGGAATAACAGTCGCTGCTGATGATTTGGTGAGCTTGGCACTCCTAGGGCTTCCTAAGAGTTGGCACAGTTATCAAGACTCTATCAATGGAAGGGAAAAATAGTCAGATTGGGAACGATTGTGGTCGGATCTAGTGCAAGAGGAGTTTAGGCGAAACAATAGAGATGGATCTTCATCAAAGCGTGATGATGAAGAGGATTGTGCTTTGACTGCCAAGGAAAGGAAAAGGAAAGGGAAGAAATTCCAATCAAAATCCGAGTCTAAAGTCAAGAAGCTGGATTTGTCCAAAGTGAAGTGTTTTCACTGTCACGAATGTGGGCATCTCGCTACTGACTGTCCATAGAAGAAGA
This sequence comes from Picea mariana, assembly GCA_032191745.1. Lineage (NCBI taxonomy): Eukaryota > Viridiplantae > Streptophyta > Pinopsida > Pinales > Pinaceae > Picea > Picea mariana. Next base: position 156,423 of record JASDQU010010599.1, on the reverse strand, counting down.
AGAACAAGACGGTTGCTGGATCTGCAACCGGTGAGGCTCTTGTCTCACAATTTGAGCTTGAATTCGCTTTGATCGCATGCATGGCTTCAAGTGCATCGAGATTGATGTGGTATTTGGATAGTGGTGCTTCATTCCACATGACGGGAGATAAAGAGTCTTTCATTGACTTGGAGGAGAAAGATCTCAAAATGCATATAGATATGGGCGACGATGGACGATACAATGAAACTGGTATTGGTACCATTACCTTTCAGAGGGAGTCGGGTAAACAATTTCAATTGAAAAATGTTATGCATGTTCCAGGTCTGAAGAAAAACTTGGTCTCAGTCGCAATGTTGGAGGACAGAGGCTATGATGTTGTTTTTAGCAGTGGTAAAGCTTACCTGCGACATAAAGCAATGGGTCAAGTCAAGAAGATAGGGATTCGAGTTAAGAATCTCTACATGCTGGAGGTAGATGGCTGCAATGCCATGATAGGCAAGGCAGAAAAAGTGGTGAGCCAAGATGAGGGCGAATTATGGCACAATAGATTAGGCCATCTTCATCATGGAGCCTTAAAGATCATGCAGCAAATATCTACTGGACTTCCAAGGGGAACACTTGCTCAGTTAGATCAATGCAAGGGGTGCACCCTGGGGAAGTATGTAAAGTCCACCTTTGATGAAAAGGAGAACCATGCTTCGGTGATCCTGGATAGAATTCACATGGACGTGTGTGGACCATTCTTGGTTGCTTCAACAACAAAGCACATGTATTATGTTATTTTTGTTGATGACTTTTCTCGTAAATGTTGGATATTCTTCATGCAAAAGAAGGATCAAACATTCTCAAAGTTCTATGAGTTTAAATCATTGGTGGAGAAAGAGTCGGGGAAGCAAGTGAAATCTCTAAGGAGTGATAATGGTGGAGAATACATCTCTAATGAATTCAAATACTTCTGCAGTAGAGAAGGAATTCGAAGAGAACTCATAGCGCCTCATAACCCACAGCAAAATGGGGTCGCACAGAGAAATAATAGAACGATCGTGGGTGCAACATGAGCGATGTTGCATGATCAGGGCCTACCAATGAATTTGTGGGTAGAAGCATGCAATAATGTGGTTTATGTGCAGAACCATTATCCTCATAGAGTACTTGGCATGAGTACACCTGAAGAAGCTTTTACTGGTAATAAACATGATGTTTCTCATTTTAAAATTTTTGGCTCATCTGTTTATGTGCTTGTGACCAAGGATGCCAGGAAGAAGATGGAACCGACTGATGAAGTTGGGATATTTGTGGGGTACACAGAAACACCCCATAATTATCGTGTGTATTTGTCGAACAGTAAGATGACTATTATGTGACGGGATATACAATTCGATGAGGGGAAAGCCATGCGGTTGTCGCTTGAGAGGGAGCTAGACTTGCATGCAGAAGAGGAATTGTTGGTTCCTAAGGATGAGTCTCAAGATGTGGATCAACCACATGAGGAGGTTCGTGAAGTGGAGGAAGCCACTCAAGCAGATCCATCCATAAGAAATGGCAGAAACCGCACCATGGAATCTGACAGATTGAGACTAGATGCTGCACAGAATATAGGATCCCCTATTTCACAGCGCAGACAGAGACAGTCTCCTGATCGATTTGCTGGATACATGGATCTCATGAGCAAATGTATTGTGACTGAACCATCTTCCTTTCAAGAAGTAGTGTAGGACCCCACTTGGTTTGATGTTATGGTAGAGGAGTATGGATCCATTGTCAAAAACAGTGTATGGGAAATTGTCCCAAGACCGATTGATAAATCAATGGTAGGTTCGAGATGGATCTACAAGGTAAAGCAAGATACTGATGGGAGTGTGGAGAAATAAAAGGCTAGGTTTGTGGCCTGGGGCTTCTCACATATTGAGGGGATAGATTATGGTGAGATATTTGCACCTATCGCAAGGTACTCTTCCATAAGATCCATCCTTGCACTCTCAGCGCAGATGGGCTGGCCCATTCATCAGATGGATGTAAAAATTGTGTTCCTCAATGGGATCATTGAGGAAGAAGTGTACATTGAGCAGCCAGAAGGTTTTGAGACCTTTGACAGAGAGTCACATGTGTGCAGACTCAAGAGAGCACTGTATGGGCTGAAGCAAGCACCCCGTGCTTGGTACACTCGGATAGACATCTATTTCACCAGATTGGGCTTCACCAAAAGTGAATCAGATGCAAACCTATACCAAATTGTGGTGGAGGGTAATCTTTTAATCATTGTTCTTTATGTTGATGATTTAATATTGACTGGTGATGAGCAGTTGATACACTCATGCAAGGAGGACCTTGCAAAGGAGTTTTTGATGAAGGATTTGGGCCTTCTTCATTATTTTCTTGGATTGGAAATATGGCAGCGAGATGGTGAACTTTTTGTGTCTCAAGGAAAGTATACAAGAGAGATATTGGGTAAGTTTCACATGGAGGGATGCAAACCCATGGATACTCCTCTTCCAATAAATTGGAGGAAAGAGGATGCTACTTTCTATCAACAGTTAGTGGGTTCGCTAATGTATTTAGTGAACACGAGACCAGAAATTTTCTACACAGTTAACCAACTAAGTCAAGTGATGGTTAAGCCTACCAAACTCTTTTGGAAGGCGGGTAAGCATGTCCTGAGATATCTGAAGGGCACATCTGAGTATGGATTATGGTATAGATAAATGGATGAGGTGAAGTTTCATGGCTTCACGGATGCAGATTGGGTGGGCAGCCCAACAGACAGAAAGAGCACATCAGAAGGGATATTTAGTATCAGGTCTACAGCTGTTTCTTGGTACAACAGGAAACAGAGATCTATGGAACTTAGTTCAGCAGAAGCGGAATACATGGCAGTGAGTCAAGCTGCATGTGAGGCTATCTAAATGAGAAATATCTTGGTTGGTTTGTTTGGTTCTCATTTAGATCCGATAGTGATTTATTGTGATAATCATAGTTGCATTAAACTCTCGATTAATATTGTGTTTCATGACAGATCTAAGCATACAGATATCCGGTATCATCATCTCAGAGATTGTGTGCAGCGGAAGATCATGTTGCTTCAATACATTCCTATGGAATATCAGGATGTAGACATTCTGACGAAGGCGCTCACCAGGAGCAAATTCGAATATCACAGAGACGGGATTGGGGTGAAGGATAATCCCTTTCTTGTTGAGAGGGAGTGTTGAAAAGTCAACAAGAAACATGTGTCTAATTTACTTTTCCCTTAATTAAATTAGACAATAAATATTAATCTATTATCTCATTCATAACTGTGTGATTTGGATTTGTAACAGAATTATAAGTGTAGTTAAGTGAGTTAAGATCAGTTGTGCTAGTTGTAACTAAACATGCACTAGTGAGAGTTCAGTTAATCAGTTAACTCACATGCAACTAAAGATTTATCACAGTTAACTACATGCATGCAAATCCATTGGAGATCCAGTTGAGATAACAGGTGAAAGGGACAGTTGGCTATCAGTTGTGATTTTTTCACACATGCAGTGGATATGCTTATGAGCATGTGCAAACAAGGCAATTCACAACAATTTGATTCTTTGTGAGAATTCAGATTGCAGAGTTTGTGCAGAGGAGGCAGGCTGTCTAGACACAGGAATTGGCGCATGTATTTGCTAATTTGTGTATGACAGTGTGAGGTGGTTGTATTTTACTGAGAGCTCTTGAATTAGAGTTTTGTATGAGATTGTTTCATGATTCATGATATACATAATATATGATAGTGGGGTTTTACTTTACGCTTTCCTGGTAAAACTTTTTTGTTGTGTATTATTGATACTTCACTTTGTGCATTGTGGTTGTGATCGTGGTTTAATTGCTTCTGCAATAATAATAGTAGAAACGATTATGTATTTAACAAGTGGCAGAAATTTTTAGATCAGGAGAATTGTAGGAATACATTAATTTGTATCGAAATTTCTACACTAGGAACAAAGTTCCACTATTCATGGTTGATCACACTAATAGCCTTCATGGGATGGAGAGAGCCAAGGTACATAGTTTTTGGCACTAGACCCAAACCAAATCAAGGGGAAAGATATCTGTTTCTCAGAGCCAGGCCAGAGTCAAGGGGAAAAAAGGTGAATGGGTCTATCTTTGAGGGATACCTACGTGACCTATAAGAAGCCATCTCTACGGTGTTGAGAATAACACTAGAAGTTGTCACGTGATATGAGGACATCGCAAATTTCCAGGCCACATGACACGCAATGTGGATACAGGCAAGGAATGATCCAACTAAACAATGGTTGCAAATGCGCTACTGTATCACAGAGTGGGACATTGACATGGTCATCAATGAATGGGATAATGAATGGAGGATTCCAACCATCACCCAGGAAGTGCCGGAAATGAAAACATAAGAAGAGGTAGGGAAAGAAGAAACGTGGCCAAAATAAATCCAAGTTCCCAAGAGATGAAGGACGGGCGAGGGAAAAGAAATACAGACAGAAGAAGGGCCAATGAAGACAGGGAACCAAAATGAAAAGAAGGATAAGATATAGCCGGCCACAGAGTAACAACAACAAGCCGAGTCCGCACAAGAGACTGAAGCAAGGTCCAACCCACAAACAACAGGGGAAAACAAGAGGCCATCCATGCAGATGGGAGGCGCACACAAGAAATAAAAGGTCCAAACAACATCACTAGAGTATATGATCACAGATGACGATGGGGAAATGATAGCCCAAATGGTTCAGGATTGTTTATTTGAGGACTTCGATCATGCTGCACACCACAGGGATAGGATTGAATATTAATTGGTAGACATGCGACATCTCCTCAAGTAAATCAGGGAAGGTAATCCAACAAGCAGTAGGGGACTCAAACCATTAGAACCACAGACAGAAGGAAGAGTGCAAGAAGAGGAATGAGAGATAGTCTAGGAAATACTGCAGCCGCACGTAACATTCCATATCAACCCTAGTATGTTGCGCATGGACAAAATTGTGGGGCAGACACCATTGAAGGACTTAAGCCAAATCCAACTTGTGTTGACTTGGATACCATCAAGGGCACTAAACAAGTTGCAAGTTAGTGTAAACCATGAGGTACAGTCTCGTGCACACAAACACTTAACCAAATTGAAGCAGGCAACAAAGAATCAGGAGGCACTGGAAATAGTCTATGAGAAGGATAAATATGAGACCTGGGAGGAAAGGGAGTGCATAAAAGGATTGGAGAAAAAAGTGGCAGGAACTTAAGAGAAGATTCCACAGGCCACATAGGGAGATGAAATCACAACAACATAAAAGATTGATCGAATTGTGTAGGAAATTGATCAATATCAAAAGGAGATAGAGAATATCTGAGAACAACTCACACCAACCACTCCACCAGTAGTCAAGGAGCAAAGAAAGTAGGAAGAAACAATGAAGCTACAGGAGATAGAGAAGTAGGTCAGTACAACAGCTGACTTGTTCGATAAAGAAACACAACTTTGGACTAGATTGGAGGAGAATAAACAGGTCCAACAGTGGGACAAGAAGGAAGAAAGGATCAACACAATGATCCAAGAGCTCAAGCAAAAGCATAAAACAATACCAATCACAGAATGCATCAAAGGGATGCAAGACATGAAGAGATTGCAGGCAGAGCTAATTACTGCGCAAACACAGAAACAAGAGTGGTAGGCTCAAATGGAACACTGCAAGAGTGGGTTGCATAAGTCCCAGCACAAGCAGAGGAATCCAAGGAACATATAGCACAGACCCAGGCAGAGTACCTCGAACTGATCAGTGAGGAAATTGCAGTCCCGATAGTGGACACACTCAAGGAGAAGACTGCGCAGGTGTAGACATAGGCAACAACACTCAAGGAAAAGTTCTAGGTGATCACCAAGGAGATTGAGAAGGCACACAAATATTAGGTGGCTCGGGATGAGCGACATGTCAGTGTTAGGGGCCTGTTGGAGGCAGGCCAAAGGCCAAAGAGGAAAAGCATGGCATTTTTGGGAAAGAAAACGTGCACAAGAGAAGCAATAGCTGGAAGGAAACACAACACATGCACATGCAAGGATGGCATGCACAAGGGAAGTGACAATTGGAAGGAAGAACAATAGGCATGTAGAAGAAGACCTAATGATGATAGGGTTAGGGTTTTGGTAAGGGATTGTAAACGACTGAAGAGCCCAAAATGTATACATATAGATGTTTAGGCATCATGGTTGGTTCACTTCGCAGTACTATTATGATGTTGCAAGTTACACATGAGTTGATGCGATATGTAATGTTTTGTTGTAACACCTATTTTGTAAGTTGTTGAGCTAGAAGAGACAAGAGAAGGTAGATCGTGAGGATTAGATTGCAGGTTGAGGATCCTGGTGTGATCTATTTCGCCTCATATAGATCCTACCCATCAGAGGGGAGTTGTAAGCGCCTGACATTTTAGATGTGAACATAACATAATAAAAGAGCTAAGAACCAAATCTTTGTGGACGTAGCTCCAGGAGGGGGTGAACCATAGTAATATTTGTGTTGTGTGATGAATGTTTGCTTGTCTCTATTTTCTGAAGCAATTATTATTATGTTGAATGCATTAATTATTATGTTGCCTATTTGAGTGATTTTGCGATATTAAGGGAATAAACCTATGGATCTACTGCATAAATCGTGAATAACAGTATGTTCCATTTACAAGTCATAATAATGGTTCAATATTTAGCCCGCTTATCTCATACTCAATCCTAGGCTGTAAAAACATGAGTATTACAGCCACCCATTAAAGCTATCTTGGGTGAGACTGTGCAACACATTCTATGTGTTGCGTTGCCTTCTGGTTTACCAGGAGGGCTGATAGTTTTAGAGACTTTGTTGGAATCTTGAATAGACATGAACCCTGGGTCAATAAAATCATATAGTATAGGAGAGAAGTGACCAACAACAGGAATGACTTGCTCCAATTGGTTAAATAGTATAGACTTGGGCCTGGTAGGCGACCTTGCATCTGAATGGGAGAGATAAAGACTTCGCTTGATTGATGCATGCATTTCTCTTTTAGATACCCAGGATGATTTAAGGTGGATGAGGGGGGACTGTACAAGCATTATATCAACAAAGAATGTTTATAACGCATTGGAATCCAAGTTATGGTAGAACAATATCGGAGGTTTGAGGAGGAAGTTATGGACCTGGGATTGCCCACAAAAGATCAAAATTTTTTCGTGGCTCCTCATAGAAGATAAGCTGCTTACCCGAAATAATCTTCTCAAGCGAGGATGGCAAGTACTTGGACTGTGTCTTCTTTGTAGATCTAATGAGGAAATGGTTTTTCACCTATTTGTTCAATGTCCATTAACATGCTCTATTTGGATTAAAATTATAAACCATTTCAAGATGGTATTTGGGTGGTCGGGTTCCATAGTGCTGGATTGTTTTGATTATTGGACTAGAAGGAATTATTGTTACTCATCATTGCCAACATTTATTTGTTGGTACATCTAGAATGAAAGACATTTGGCTATATTTGAATCAAAGACTCCATCTATGGAGAAGATCTTCATTCTCTCTATTGCTGCAGTGGCTTTCCACAGTACCCAGAAATCACCAAAATCTTTTAGGCGCCCTGCCCACATCTTGCCTCAACACATAATTATTGGATGGTTTGATGGGGAATCACAAAGAAATGGGGAACAAAGTGGAGCAGGGGGTGTTATAAAACTAAATGAGTGCACTTTTTATAGATGGACCCTTAATTGTGGTAGGGGCACTAATACAAGAGCATAACTCTTGGGAGCTTGGTTTGTCCTCACTTTGGCACACAAACTTTCAATTTCAGATATCTACATTATTGGGGATTCCAAAATTATTATTGATTAGATAAATAATATTGGTTCTCTACAGGTAATTACTATAGACTGTTGGAAAGATTGGGTAAGGGAACTCATCAAGCAATTTTCTGTCATCTCATTTTCCCATGTCTAGTGAAAAAAAAATCAGGAGGCTGACTTATTATCTAAAAAGGCTCTATTTGAGCATCCTGGAGCCATCACATACAATCAGTGGAATGATGGTCATGAGGGACCAATATTTTATTTAAATATGTACTAGTATCTCCTATCTGAAATTGTTTTTTCTATGTGTTTATTTGAGGCTATGACGGGGTATGGAAGCAGTGACAAAACTATTTGAGGAAAGGTCTTGACCTTGGGTAATTCGGGTTGTGTTTTATTTTCTTATGCTTTTTTGGACAGTCATCATGGTGGCATAGTGGTATCTTTTGTATTTTGATACGAGTTGTAGTTGAACTTTTTGTGGAGAAAGTATAAGGCAAGGCCTTCGAATGTATTAGTATTTTTCGACTATGTAAACTGATTATATATCTTAATATAATGTGCAATTTTCTTGTGGAAAAAAATAAAAAAGGATCAATTTTTTGTAGTTTAAGTTATAATGGAATATTTTATCTACACAAAGAATCTTGTATTTAGTAGGTAGGTTGAAGATCAACATTCAGAAAGAATTGTGAGAACCTTGTATTTAGTAGGTAGGTTGAAGATCAACATTCAAAGAGAATTGTGAGACTAACCCTATATTGATGAGAAGTATGCATCCCTAACACATAACTAACTTGGTGAAGACTATATACCCTATAAAACTTCAAAAGAGTCATTATGTGTCTCCAACATTGAACATTATCACAAATTGGGAATGCAATAGAGTTATTATGTGTCTCCTACATTGAAGACTAGTCACAAATTGGGAATGAAATAGTATATGGTATATTTCAACTATATAACTATCTTGGAACCTTGCGATTTTATACTAAATCCCACTTGTGACTAGATGAGTGAGTAAACCCATCTAGGTAGTAGAACAACTAGAAAATAACTTTGGTTTTTTAGGTATTTTCAGAGTTGAATAACTTTATTTTGAACATGTGTATCCTAACTATATTAAGTGAATGTTATGAGATGTAGTTATATATTTAGGATTTGAGTGTACAACATAAGCCAATATATATGAGAGGTTTTATTTCATTATATTAAGAGGCGTTTTTTACAATCGAGTGTAGGGGAGAAGTGAAATGTTTTCATGAATTTATGGAGTTGCGCAATTCATTATGTTCTCAACATGAAGTTGATATGTGGCATTTAAAAAAATTATTTCAATGTCAACCATAAATAAAATATATAATATGATATTATCTTGTTCATATTTATTATGATATGATATTTTCTTGTTTATATTGATTATTAGGGTATGAAGGATACCCATAATACATATCTTAGTGTTCTTCATGCAACAATAGCCATTTTCTATAGCTAAATATGGAGTTCACACACACACACACACACACACACACACACCATGAAATGGTCCATCATCTTGTTCCTTAATCACTCTAGGTATTCCTCTATGTGAAAAATATTTTATTTGTGGTCAACATTGAGTTTTACAAAATATTTTATTTATGTACAAAAGAAAAAACTCAATGTAAACCAAAAATAAAATCTTTTGCACATAGAGGAATTCCTAGAGTGATAGAGGAACAAGATGATGGACCATTTCATGGTGTGTGTGTGTGTGTGTGTAGAATTACTGATAAAGAAACAAGAGTGTGATCAGTATGGACTTACTATGATGGTATCTCTGTTCTTATCTTCTTGCTGCTGCTTCCTTTATATTCTTGCTAGTTATGGTTGGATTAGCGGTCATAAGTTCCTCTGCTGGAATCTTCTAAATTTTGGCGATTGAATTATTTAACCATTCTTGAAAAAAGTCTCTTAATGGAGAAATGGTTACTTATTTCTTTATATTAATATTAAATAACTCCTTTTCAATTTCCCTAAGATCAACGGACAAACTTTGTAATACATTCTCAAAGTATTCATTCTTATTTGTATATTCGACAAGCCAACTATCAATGTCATCATGTGTGAATTCCATCATATTGTCGAACTTTTCAGTTGATGTCCTTTTTAGTCCTTCAATCTGCTCTTCAAAATCCTATCGATTCGTGAGCATGGAGTTTGAAAGATACTTAGGGTATAGGACTTCAATAACAGTTCTAACAATTTCTAGATCAAGGATTTTCAAGTATGCTTCAATTTTTCTCCTCGATAAGTCAGTCAATTAGGCTATTAGACCTTTTAATACATTAATTTTTTCTATCCATCAAGATTTCAATTGTTTGATGCGGCTTAGAGAAGGTAGATTTTCTTTCTTTCTCATCTTCTCTGTAATTTCCACAACTCTAGTTGTGAACATCACAACTCCATCAGTATAGAACCCTTCATCATTTTTTTAAGTTTGAATTTAAATACTCCTTGGTGTTTTGAATTCTTAATCCAAGAGAAGCAAAACTCTTTGACATATCCTATAGTTCTACAATAAATGACATCCTCATTTTAATATTATGTTCAACAACATGTCAGGTTGCCATGATTAAATTGGAAATTCCTTTGACCCTCAAACTTGATTCTGGGTTTTCTCGAATACCCTTTCCAAGATGAATAATTGAAATAGTAGAAGCCAGAATAGGTGGAGGCATGAGGGTTGCCTCCAATTCTTTGATTCTCTCTTTCAACCGAGCATTCTCTTCTTCCATGTGTGTAATTGAAACATCTTATCATTAAACTCTATGAATGGATGATAGTATTGAAGGTAACATATTCTGTGTGTCAATGGTGGTTTGTAGATTACCGCTCTTACTTTTTGTGGTCCTTTCAAAAACTATTTTTTTAGACTTCTTATTGAAAGATGCATTATGTACAACAAATGTTTCATCACAGATCATGAGTGGAGAGACATGATGGACATTTTCTTGAGCTGATACTTCAACATCTGGAAACATAATGTTTTCAATATCCACATCTAGGTCCGTGTTATCCAATAATAAGTCATATTCCTGAGCATGTGTCTCATTTACTTACTATTGTGAACTGGTTCTTTTTCTTTTGACCTTCAGTTTATGGGGATTTTCTAGGTTCCCTTTATGAGGGTTCCTATCTTCATCATCCCCGGAATTAGTGCTCTGGATTTTTCTCTCATGTGATGTTCCTGGTTGTGGATTTTCCTTTTGCAGGGAAATCCTTATAGAGACAACTGGTGATTGAGAACTTTTGTCATTTGAGGGTCTACGTCTTTCTTTATAATACTCTATTGTTCTTATGACAATTTTTATGTCTTATGAGTTTTTATCAACTTCTTGGTCACTAGGATGGTGACTGTCATCTTATTCATCTTTACTAATGGCTAATTTTAAAAATGTAGGGCCAAGACCAACTGAAAGAAAGTGATTATAAAAAAGGTGGTTTGGGTCAAAAACCTTGATTTATTTACAAATTTTATGTCGGAGTTCTCGAAATAAGCAGAAGAATTTTTCCAACTTTCCATGGAAGAGTTATGAACTACTTTTTCCTTTTCTCAGACAATATATGAAACCAAAATTTATATTGTTGGGATATTTCAATGACAAACAATTGTTTAGATATATAATAGGGAAGGAAAATGGGTTTCTCAATAGAACAGAAAACCCTGATAATATTATAATTTTCCACTTTTTCCAGAACTCCTCCTCCCTTCAGAAAATATGTACCTTCCAATGACAATTGGGAAGTGTCTTCCCCAAATAATAGTTCCATGAATTTAGATACTAAATATGAATACACCTCATGAAAATGATGTCTGACCCTTTGCTTCCTTAAATCTTGGTACCACATAGTTACAAGGTTGACTTTTATTTTAATTCTCCGGGCAATGTTTAAGCCCTCAAAAGTATGACAATATGTAATGATAAATATCAAATAAGATGACATGTACAATCTTGTATCAAAATTTAAATTATTGAGTTGTGCAGTGATTTCATTTGATATTATCTTTGTCCAGTCGAAGGTAACATTTTAATCCACAATGAAATGTAATATGTACAATTCCAGTCGAGGGATTGTTTCTGTAGAATCCTAGCCAACAATTCGAGTAGATAACCAAACAATTTCCTTATAGGGATCCTTTAAATAACTCACATGAATTCTTGATATGACTTCAAGCATTGTGGCAAGGTCATGCAAATATTCTTGGAGAAGATCCAATTGCTTATTCTTTCTTTTTAGGAAGTTTCTCGCTTCCTCTCCTTTGTAGACCAAGTTCGGCTCTCGTAATTTCAACATTTCTCTAAATATTGAAGGTTCTAATGAGATAGGAGAACTATTATGCAATGCAATACATCTTTTTTATTTGAATGAGTTTATTGACACACCAGGTGATGATGTCCTTGCACTCAACGACTTATGGAACACACCCGATAAGAACTATTCCTGACGTCCATGCTTTGTTGTTTTCTCTATCTAGTGATTTCGAATAATACCAATAGGATCACTACCAATGATACTTTTATCTTCTCTAGCAAAGAGGTTGAGGGTATCTCCACATAATGATTGATTTCTCATGGTTGTCCGAACGAAGCTTGTTATATTTTCTCGAGCTATTATTTTTCGCAAAGAAATGAGCTTGAGTTAGATTTATTTTACATAAACATTAACTCAAAATAATTATTAGTACCCTCAATAACAACATTATTAATTAAGGGCCACCTCAACAATAAACTTAGTAGTTGGGTCGGAAGGAATACAATAAATGTGACATCAAACAATGTGAAGGGACAAGTAATGGAGCAACATCCAGGTTGATGACTCATATGAAAAGGGAGATATGGAAGTACGAAGGTCCGCAAGTCCGAAAGTTAGAAATTATGGAATGGCTAAGTAAAAAAAGTGTCGGGCGAGCAATGGAGAGAGTGGAAGTGTATCACACAAGTCCGCAGGTCCAAAAGTAGGAGATACAAAATAATTCTAAGTGTTGAGTGGACTTAAGAATAAGTGAATGGAAGAGAATGCAAGTGCGACAGTCTGCGAGTCAGAAGGTCCGCGAGTGTGAAAATAGCTAAGTGTAGTAACCAAGAAAGGGAAAAAAAGAAGGGATAAAAAGAAAATGGGAAAAGGGAAAATATAGAACATGGGAAGAAAGGGTATTAAAAGAGGTGGGAAAACATAATAATGGAAGGGGGGGAAAAAGCATGAAATGGGTTCAACAACTACCCATTTGCAGCTATTATCCCTTGGTCTGCATAGACAAGGGAAAGAAAATACATGTAACTTGGGAGTGCAAGTTTCAAAATATGACATCAAACCAAATGTTGTTCCTGAGTCTGTACTAAGGCTTAACATACAGTGTCAAGGCATCCGAAAGTATGTGAAAGATGAATATGAGGATAATGTCACCTTCGGTATAGGAAACTAGGGCTGATTCCTACGTTCTTGTCATCTAGCTTCCAACTGCTCTTGGGCAGTTATATCTTGCTCAATGGCTGCCCATGAGCGCTCAAGTTCTTCCCGAGTGTTGGCTGTTTTGAGGATTGTGTCAAAACGATTTAAAGCAATGTGTGTTTGATTAGATAGTCCAGTTTCGATATTGGGTTGTGTCGCTGCAGGGACAGTCATGGAGGAAAAATAATAATATGAATGAGTTTAGAATTTGTTTAATGCTGTCACCATTGAGTCGAGTAAAAGAGAATTTTACGTTTAAGGAATAAAACAGAAAGGAGATTTGAAGGCCCTTTCCCGTAACTATATTATGATTTAATATAAAGGCGTGGTGTGAAAGAGGAACATTCAGCTGTATATAATGCAAGATTCCTGTCAAAAGAAAAATTACATATACACAGAAGAGGAAGTTAGTGAGAAAATAACTGATATAGCGAAGAATAAACGTAGAGTTCTGAAAATGTAAATTGGCCTTACACCTACTGATAGCTGGTGCAGAGGAAGGACAATAAACAAACACAAAAAGCTATAATTCCTTTGTTATAGTAGTGGTCGTACTAAAGCATAACAAAGCACATCAATTATGAACGAATGAAATGAAATGAAACATGAAGTACAAAGGAAGCAAACTTGATAATACAGTCTGGACGGAATCGAGAATCTTCAAATTGCTTATATATTAACTTCTTCAAATGTAAAAGCTTTCTTACAATCGACACAAAAAAGGTCCAGCCTTTTCTTCTTCTTTTTGTGGTATATTTATACAACTTGGCAGATCAGTTTAGAAACTCAACGGTTTCACTAATTCAGTTACAACCGAAAAGAGGGAAATTACTCTCTTTTCTCTTACTCTATTTTCAAATGGCGCCAGGTGTTTGTTTTTGCGCGAATTCGGTGCACATGATACATTTTTCTACAAACTAGGACACAAGCTGCGAGGGTTCTGCTTGACAGCTGGCCTCAGTGAAATAGCATTCTCGGGCCAACTGCGGCAGCTTATCTCCCATCTATGCATCAACGATATTAAGGGCACTTAGTTGTGCACTAGGCTGAATTAAGTGTTGGTAAACTTGAACCATGTCTACCCTGTCCATCTTAGAGATATCTGCCGCATCTCTCTCGTTCTTCTCTTTCAGGTCAAGAGAAATCTGATCTACATTCATTTGCCTTAACGTTTCTGAGTCACCTCCACTCTCCATACCTAAAAGCTCACCATCTATAGCATTGAAGGCTTCTTCTAATGAATTGGTTACTTTTTGAACCTGTTCCTTGCTTAAGGTAATATTATGTTCCCAATCCTTTAACAGAATGTTACCTCTAGTTTGTTCAGCGATGGTGAGTCCTGGAGGACCTGCTGAGAATCTGTTGTTAGTAGCTATCACCGCCTCTTGAAAAGCGACCCGAGCGGCTTCTACATTCCTTTCTTTGCCAGTCAGATTTTCGGAAATCCGATGCATCAACAGGCAATCTTCTCTAATCACTCCCACTTTGTCTAGCAGATTCTGTTGTACAAAAGAGATCCTGCTCCGAATATCAATCGCTCGGGATTTAAACCCCTCGATGTTTATCATCCTGTTTTCAGCGGTCTCCACCTGAGCCTGTAACTCTGCAATCATAGTTCTCTACTGACCAGACTGCACCCGACCGTCTCGGATCACTGAATGCGCTTGCTCCAGCTTAACTTTGAGCGTTTCTATTTCATTTTTATCAGCTGATCTAGCCTGTTCCATCTCCATGTTGGCCTGGCTTTTGGCATTCTCTGTGGCTGTAGCTAATCTGTCCTCAAGGGTCTTGATGAGGCGATTTTTTCTTTTAAGTTGGTTGTTCATCTGCCCAACCGAGAATTGATTCGCCGAAGCGTATGCCCCCAGTGTTCCAGCGATTTCAGTGGCAAGCTGGTCACTTTTCTTGTTCTTTCCATCTTTCATGATTTTGTATTTCTTAGCAATGGACTCTCCCTCTTGATAAAACTCTCGTTTCACTACAACTTTTCTCTTTTTATCGAAAAAAAAAACTCGTTAGGAGGGAGTTTTTCTGCTCTGATCGGCCTCATCTCTTCATCAAATATCCATCCTTCGCTAACATTTCCCTATGCTGACTGCAAGGGTGTGACCGAGGTGATGGGCTTTCCTATTTGCTTTGTCGATTCTTTTGGAGTATCGACAGGGTTGTGCTCCTTTGGAGTATTTGGAGTTTCTTTTTCAGTCTCTGATATCTGCTTCCTCGGTGGGTCTGGAGTTTTTCCCTCAACCTCCGAACTCTGTTTGCTTGGAGGGTCTGGAGTTCTCTCTTTTGTTTCGGGATTACTTGTTTGCTCTCCTTCCTGCTATTGTCCAGGGATAGACCTTACCTCGACAGAATCTTCAGTATCCTTCTATTTTGTCTCGGCAATGGCCAAACCTCCCAACACAGTGGGGAGACATCTTCGTCTAGTTTCCTGAAATCTTAATACAGAGGCCATGTCTTCAGGTGCTAAAGATTGGATCTGAACTAGAACTTCCTCGTAAGATCTTACCCCTCGGAAAATTTCATCCGAGGGTGAACACTCGTGTTCAAACCTTTTCAGCCCACAATTTGCTAAATGGTTGCTTACAATTTTCTTAGGATCATGTTTCTTATATTCAATGGAGACTAAACTCAAGTCTTCCAGGGCTGCAGCCTCAGCTTTTGCATGCCCAAAATCCAATAAAGAATAAGAATTAAGCCGAATAGGGAAAAATGGCCATACCTTCTTCAAAGATGCTTTGAGCTCTTTACTTACCCCACCAATTACTGTTTGTCGGGCAATCTCGCGACAAGAAAGCTTGTCAGGGATGAACAATGGTAGTGCAAGAGGGGGAACAACAGCTCCGAAGACTCTAAAGTAGGAAAACTCTGCTTCTATGTACCAGTCTGCTATACCACTCAGATTTGCAGCGATGCTGTCCGAGATCCGAGGTGGCGAAAGACCAAAAATGGCAATGTGCAGGGGCACCATCACCTAGTTGAAAATTTCATAAATGAATTTGTCCGCTTTATCCTCCCACAGCTTGTCGTGATACTCGTGTACAGTTTTTTCATGGGTTGGATTCCAAGCCCAATTCATCAAAGGGAATGGAGTCATGGAACATACTGTGTCCATGATATACGCAGACATGAAAAATGAGGATGGTTTTCCATTGGCCTTTTGCTCCCGATACTCGGTGACCCTGTTGAACAAGTTGTCTGAGAGCATCTTCGTCCAGTTGAATGAGCAACCTTCAGCAACCCGAAATATGAGAGGCACCCAAGAGATATAAAAATGTGATGTATCCTCTCGCCCAAAAAGTCGACAGGTCATCATGGCCACATATTTATATTGTGGCTCCAAAGAATCGATAGAATATATGCCCTTGTCATTTTCTCTGAACTTTGCGGTGCGTGAAACCCAATCTTTAATCAAACTGGGCATGGTTTTGTCATATTCAATGCACTCCTTCTATTTAAACTTCTCCAGGAAATCAGCATCATACGTGTATTCAGATGCTGACGGAAGTTTATACATGCCTTGGATGTGCTCCGGTCTAAAAGTCCCGACCATGACCCGCTGGTCGTTTAGGATAGTTCTGGTGGGCAAGTCTATGTGATCCAAAGCCCATTGGATCATATCATAATAGGGGAGAAACCATGGTCTGGTTGCTATTTTATGCATTCCAGATTGAACAACAATCTTATATTTAGTGTTCAAATCATCCTTTTCATTGTCATTGTCGTTGGAATCTGAATAATTTACCAACTCAGTTTGTAGAATATCTAAAACAAACGACTAGCTAGGTACTGAACCGCCACTCCGAGGTGAAGTGTCGGAAACAGTATCTGTACCTTGCCCTGCATCCTCGATGCTAGCCTTTGCTGCTTTCCGTGGAGCCATAGTTGAAGCTTACATTTTCGCTCTTCTGCGATAAACCTGTGTATACATGCAAAAATTAGTTCACTCGAAAAATGATGAGCTCTGCATGCTTATGAAAATGAATAATGAAACGTAAATCCTGCATATATTTGAAAATTATGTACTTTTGAAACAAGTCTGTCAAATCGCAATTAGAAACAAATTTATTTTGTAAAATCCAATCTTATTTTTTGTGGATTCACCCTAATTAACCATTAGTGTCATCAATGTTTAGCGGCTCGCTAGTCAGTCGAAGTATGGAGAGCAAAAAGTTACCTTGGGAAAAGTGCAAGCCTCGATGCATGGGACAAATCTTGCTTTACTTTAAAATATTCAAACTTAGCAATGTTAACCATTTTCTCGCTTATCGCTGCATCGTGGATTTCCTTTCAACAGTTTGAGTCTTTAACTCGCGAGACTGCGAGTGTCGATTTGGCTTAATTAATGATAATCATGATTTCAGGCATGATTAATTTCATAATCATTTTAATCGCCGTATCGCGACTCGGAACGTCGAAGATAAAATTTTGGAAGATTAGTATGCCAAGTCATGAAACTGTGAGCTAGCAATAATTAAGACTTGATTAATATTAAGAAAAATTTGGATTAGGTGATTAATTAATCATGCTATAATCACCTCGTGGTTTCGTGAGTTAGAGTTTTAAACACCATGATTTTTGAAAAAACAGCGCCGAGTGGCAAAGCATCGAGAACCTTTTAACCATAGTTAGCTTTTTTCTTTTAATCTTTGACCAGGGTTAACTCACAAGTACCTCGCGTTCTCAGCTCTCGAGACTGTGAAAAATAAAAATTAGGTTTTACGAATGCCGAGGCGCGAAACCCCGACAACGTCAAATCAAAAGTTAAAAGATTTTACCCAAGTTAATGCTTTGGGCGAAAAATGAAAACGACTTCACCGTTTCGTGACTCAGGACGTATGAACTCAAGGATTAAAGTGTCCGACTTGCGAGATCCCGAGATAAAGCAAAAAGGATCGAACTTATTACAAAAGCGGACTCGTTTTAAGGGGAGAAAAAGCATCGCTGCTCATTCGACAAGGTTATAAGATTTTTTTTTTAAAGTTCCGGGGGGAGGGAAAAACAAAAGGTCATCTTTAGATTTCAAGTATCAAAAACTAAAAATTGTGAAAGGTAAAAATAAAAAAGGGCGGCTCCAACACCAAAGAAGGGTGATCTTACTTGTGATGTACTCATCCCTTGGCATTTGCGACAATATATTAGGTGGGGCTTACATAATTTATGAGATTTTGTTGTTTAGTAATGTTGATCTCAGAGTCGGTTGTAGGGGCAAAGAGAGGAGTTGTTTAGGGTGGTCTAAGCATGTATTCACAAGTTTCACTTGAGAGTTTGGGTACTCGAATTGTTAATATTTTGATACACTAAGTTTTAATAGTTAGGAAGAGAAAAAGGAAATTAAGGAATACACATTAATCTAATAAAAAGAAAACAAAATTTGATATAAAATGTATTTCTAGTTTATTATCAATATAAAAATTAATTAGATATCTAACAAGAGTAAATAAATATAATGAATGGATATCATTATAACATGACAATCCTTTAAGTCTAAACTATGTAACAAGATCACGAGAGATAGCACATCAATATGGTTCAACTATGGAAATCTAGTTGGAAAAACAATAATTATGAACAAAGTAGTGTTATTTGATCATGGAGATAGGGCATGTTATCCCCTATACTAGGGATAACTAAGGAGATCAAGTATTGAGGCCCACATGTCCTAGACATGGAGTATGGATATCCAGATGAGTTGGGGATGGCCTCGGAGGGCCCCTCTTTTCATCAGTGCAATCCACTTATCACTAGCAACAATATCCATCCCACCAGCCTAGTCCTGGAGTAAAGGTGGGTATTTATCCATGAGGTAATGAGTTCGGGTATCATGGTATGTGTCACTCTGATTTTTTAAGCACTTGAATATGTTGTATTGAATCCTTATTCATTTCATGACGTTTTATTGGAAATTATGCTCTTTTCCTCATTTATACTTGGAGGGGTGACAAGGTCCCCTAATAAGTTGATTTCCATTTAGGATGGGTTACTACTGGGTGGATTTGTGAAAGGTCATTGCTCATTCACTCCATACTTACCATTTTCCATCTTTATTCCTTTCATATCACCTATCCTTGTTTGGGCATTGGGATTGGCTACACTAGGAAGTGTTGTACCTTACCTCTGAGAAGAAGCGGCTAAAGGCATAGAGGGTAAAATTAGTTTGCAAGAATTAAAAGATAATGTTGAAACCTTTGATATTCTTCACTCAGGGATCCCCGAGAAAGTAGTGAAAATATTCTCAGCAAGAAAAGGGGACCTATAAGATACATAAGCACTCAAGTTACTAGTTGATGGATAGGAGGTCTCATCACGAGCCGACCTTTTATGACCATGGGCATGTAGCAGTATGACACTACCACCTATTTGGTCACCAAACCAAGGTAGTGGCTCTTGGTGGCATAGCCAAGAGAAAGGGGGTCTCATCATGATCCAACCTTCTCATTTTATTGAATTTTTTTTGGATAACACTGTCACCTCTAGCCATCAAGCCAGGACAATGGCCCTCAACTATTCCCTTGAAGCAAAAAAGCAAAAGATCAAAAGAAATAAATATAAGAATAAAAGGTAATAAATGGGCTAGGAAACAATTACATTATGACAAGGTGAAACTCACCCTCTAAAAAGGAACCCATAGGTAAGAATTTACATTTCCCTATTATTACATGCACCCCATTCCCAAACACTTACCCCATGCCACCTTATACACTTACATGACTTGGATTAGATCCCACTTGGGAAACACCCCAAACTTAAGATAGGTTAGCCCAATAGGACACCCGGAGACCTTCTCCAAACCTAACTTGTCAAATTGCATAACGTCTTTGATAATTTTTTTGGGTTAAGGGTGTTTTGATGCACATGTTTGGGTAATTTAATTATTGGATATGATTTACATGTTATGATCCCTATGACTTATGGACCCCTGGAGGGCGTACTTTTTGTTGTTGCAGGACCTTGCCTGGTGGACAGGTACACATGAGGGAATTATTAGCTCATAACTTCATGGGGGATTAAATACCATAGATGGATGTTGCAACCCCAACCAGGGGTAAGAAGAAATTGAATAATTGCACCGAAAAAAAGAAGGACACTGCCTTTGGAGGCACCCTGGAAAACATAGACCCAGGGGGACCTTGCTCTTCCACATGGATTTTATCCGTTAAGGGCCCTAGACGTCACCATCATAATCCTAGATGTCATCCAGAGATAGGGTTTTCATTTTGGAGGCATTTATGAGCTTGGTGGCACATGTGGGCAACATCTAGGGATTATGGAGGCCAAGCGTCCCACATTTCTAGTTCAACATTCCAACTATGGGCCTCTACATCTCCCTTGGAGGTGTCTTTAGATGAAAATTAGTTTTTATTATGTCAAGTTTGAATTTTATTGTAAAATGGCCACATCGACCTTATTTTGACCTAAAATTAATTAAAGGTCAATTTTTTTTTATAAATAAACATAAGGTACTCTCATTTTGACATCATAAATTGTCATATAAGACAAGAGGTTTGAGATTTTCACCTTAGTGAGGGCTATTGGATGAAATTGTTAGGTGCACTCTTGTATAAGGCTATTTTATGCAACTTGGATCAATCTTGGAAGTTTTTATGGTGATTTTGCATGGTATGCTCATGATTTTTCTTGGTGCAAGTAAGTAAAAGCTACATTTTTGTCATCTATTGAATGGTTTGTTGTATGGTTTTATTTTCTCATATAAGATTATGAAATTGCATGGTATACTTAATGCTTGAACTAAGGAACTCAAATTCCTACTTTATTACTTTCTATTTTCCAAGGTTTTCATTGAATTGATGTAGTGACTAGTGAAACCGTAGAGCCCTAAATTGCTAGCTTTGCATAAGTTTTACTCCATAAGAATGCTAAGGAGAGAAAGACTCTAGGACCTAGAATTTCCTACACCCTAGCATATTTTCTCTTGAGGTCAATGCATAGGGGGACTTATGTTATTAATTTTCCTATGCATTTTCCCTCTTAGAATTTTGTGCATTATCATAAGTTGATTTGCAACCTTAGAATAATCCGTCCACTTTGACTCCATAATCCCTAAAAGGCTCTAGTTATTTCTTCTTTCTTGTTGAAGGATTGATCAAACACTCAAACACTTTTCTCCTAAGATTTTACTAACTATCTCTAACCATATTTTACCCTAGATCACTAACTTATTTGTTGTTGTTATAAATGTTTGCTACACCCATCTAATTGCAGCAATTTGTTTTGCATACTCAACATTAATTGCTAGCTAATCATTTCGGAAATTGCTTGTGACAAGTTGTTATCATTCTACATAGCCAATACTATGCTTTGATTGTCTTTTCAATCTTTTCTTAGGAGTATTTGTTGCAACTATTACATTTTATCAATTGTTGTTATAAACTTATTGACTGTTGCAATTTCATTTGAGATAGCACTTATTGTCACTATCTATTGTTTAGTGAGGTATTATTATCATATTTGTACTTGGAATTATTATATATGCTTGCTCTATTGTCTTGTTCTGGGAAGGTACATCAAGCACTTCATTAATCTCATTTTTTAGACACAGACTTAGTGACTTTGGTAACCAGTGAGAGGGGGAAATATATCTTGACCATAACCCTAATTTTATAGCCTTTTAGGTTATCAGGTACACCTCCCCTAGGGTAGACTTTCATATCTCTAAAAAATGGGGATTTCCTATTAAGGTGATAGTGATAGGACATCCTGTTTGTTACGCCAATCTCCCTTAATTTCCTTGGGTTTTTGGAAAGTACAGATTGTGTGATAACATTTTTGGCATTGTTTCCAGGGAACATCGAGTCAATTTTCTTCGAATGACAAATTTTCGGTAATCCTTTTTCTCAAAGCCTTTCAATTTTCAAAGCTTACCTGGTGACTCCACTGAGGATGATTCCCTCTTTTCCATTTTATAATCCCTAGACGGATTATTTGACAAATCCACTAATGATAAAACCAACCATGTCTTCTCAATGGGACCCATGTAATTTTAAACCCTTGTATATGAGTGAAATTTTGGGTTACCCTCTAAAAATACCTCTGAGATATGAAAAATGGCTCCCTAGATTCACTGGTAATGATGGGGTTAGGGCCGAAGATCACATGGATAATTTTTGGGCTCTCTTTCAACTCCACCCTATCAATGATGATGCTAAATATTTGGCAATGAAACTTTTATCTGCCACTCTTCATGGAAATGCTAGGAAATGATATGTTGATCTCCCTGATGCTAGCATCACATCTATGGATCAGTTAGAAGAAATATTTCTTGATAAATGGGGTATTAAATTAGAATATATCCACATGCTAATAAAAGTACTCAGGAACATGAAACAAACTAAGAACAAGACTGTCAAAGAATTCCATACCAGGTTTGAGAATTTGCTACAACAAATTCCTAGAAACCATCGTCGTGAAGACAAGTACCTCATTTACCTCTATACCAATTCACTCTTAGTGAAAATAGGGTTTCTCCTCAGTGAAAAGGGGTTAATAAAAATCCTATAAGCTTATCACATGGCTATACAAATCGCGGAAAATATCTCCTTGTTTAAGGGAGAACATCTCTTTACTCTAGAAATCAAAGTTGATGACCCCAAAGATACCCCAAATACTCTTAGTCTGGAGAGATTAGTTTCCCTTGAGATATTTGTTAGTAAATTCCAGGAAATAAGGGGACAAGTCATCGACCAACAAGAGTTTGAGGAGAGGGATCCTAATGAAGTTTTCCAATCCCATGAGGAAGAGAAATAATTTACTCATGCTTCTACTTAGGATAATGAATACCTAGTTAGAGAGTGAGATCCTGAATATATCAAACATGATGATGAAGTATTAATGCATGATCCTCTATATAATGAAGTAAGTTGAGATCATATTCCTCCTGCACAAAAATAAGAGGACAAGGTTAGTCATTTTACTTATTAGGTTTTTGATGATACCTTATTCCATGATTCAAAAGGTGAAGAAGAAAGGGAATCCTTGGACAAGTTAGACCTTCTGTATTATGAAGCTAAATATGTAGTGGCAAGTCACGAGGATGAATCCTTGATGTTTTCTCTTTCATTTGATGAAGTGATCCAATTATTTGACACTCCTACACAACAAAAAGTGAATACAGTAAGTTATTTCCCTTTCCAATATTTTGAAGATGCTTTATTTTGTGATTTGGAAAGTGAAGAATGGTTAGAGGAGCCCTTGGATGTTTTAAGCCCTTCATGTTATGATAAAGGTAATGAGATGGTTGATAATATTGATGATTTCATACATGTTGGGAAACATAAATGGGATGTGATTGGGTATGATGGGGATCCCATTTACGACATTGAGGGTCATTTCCAAATGTTTCCTTTACAACTATCATAGGAGGTTACTACTAATCTTGAAATTTGGAAACAAGGAGATGATGTAGTTGCAGATGTTTTCCAAGCATCCAAGGGTGACCTAGTTCTATGTTATCCTAATGATTTTCGATCATACCTTGAGGATTTTGATGAGTATTCCTTTGAGCACTTGGATTTATTCCATGAAGAATATTATCAACCACCGTTGTACTAATATCTTGATAAGGGTGAGGACATTTCTTTCCTGAAGCAGGGTACGTGTGAAAAGGTTTTCCATCCTCCTTCGATTACTTTACCTCGCTATGTCACTAAGGGTGTTGTTGGGAAACATGTCCCTTATCTTAATTTTTCTTCAAGGAAAAGCATTCTTTTATAATTCAAGGGTAGGTTGAATGCCTTAAGAATAAATTGGTTATATCAGTATTCCAATATACCCCTGAGAAGTTGTTGGTCATCCTCTAGGTTCTTTCTAGTCCCTTCCCATACTTCAGGATGTGATGACATCCTATGTAGCCAACCTTCAGACTCTTTGAGTCAGTCTTTTGAGCCTTTGATTTTTCACGATCTGTTTTTGAGATGGATTGAGAACTTTCCTAGAAGTGTAACTTGGAATAATTTTTTCCCTCCCTCCCACCTCCGTGAGCTAGACTTTAGGATTTCCTATGATATGATACATTCTCTAACTCATGTTATTTTTGTGCTTAACCTATCATTGTTTTGGTTTATGATGAATCATAAAGGCAGGTATTATAAGGAATTACTAGGATGGTTTTAGTGGTTATATGATTACACCTAGCATTCAACCAATAGGTAAGTAGTAGGTAGGAATTTTCATCCATTGTACATACCATCACATATCATTCTAGCATAGTTTTAGTTGCAATTTTCATATTGTCTTGATTCACTAAGTATATATGTATGCTCATGATCATATGCTATACTAGAGATGATTTTATTTGTTTATTATAACATATATGAACAACGAGTGATAACACCATAGGGATTGCTAATATCCTTTGTTGAGATTTAGCAAGCATAGGTCATACCAAATATGCTGAGGTTCTCATGCACTCTACAGTGAGCACATGTCCTCGAGTAGGAGTGAAATGTTATCCTCTAGCCTAGAGATAACTAAGGAGATCAAGTCTCGAGGCCCGCGGGTCCTAGAAATGGAGTAACGAGAGCCAAACGACTTGGTGATGGCCCCGAAGGGCCCCTCTCTTCATCAGTGCAGTCCACTTATCACTAGCAACAATATCTATCCCACTAACCTAGTCCTGGAGTAAAGGTGGGTATTTCTCCATGAGGTAATGAGTTCAGGTATCATTGTATGTGTCACTTCGATTTTTGAAGTGCTTGAATATGTTGTATTGAATCCTTTTTCATTTCATGACATTTTCTTGGAAATTATGCTCTTTTTCTTGTTCATACCTGGAGGGGTGACACGATTCCCTAGTAATTTGATTTCCATTTAGGATGGGTTTCTACTGGGGGGATCTGTGAAAATTCATCATCCATTCCCTCCATACTTACCATTTTCCATATTTATTCCTTTCATCTAACCTATCCTTGTTTGGGAATTGGGATTGGCTACATTAGGAATTGTTGTATCTTACCTCGTGGGAAGAAGTGGCTAAAGGCACATAGGGTAAAAGTAGTTGGAAAGACTTAAAATATAACGTTTAAGCCTTTGAGATTCTTCACTCAGGGATCCCCGAGAAAGTAGTGAAAATATTCTCAGCAAGAAAAGGGGACCCATAAGATACATAAACACTCAAGGTACTAGTTGATGGATAGGAGGTCTCATCACGAGCTGACCTATTATGACCATGGGCATGTAGCAGTATGATACTGCCACCTATCTGGTCACCAAACTAGGGTAGTGGCTCTTGGTGCAATAACCAAGAGAAAGGGGGTCCCATCATGAGCCAACCTTCTCATTTTCATGAAATGTTTGTGGATAACATTGTCACCTATGGTCATCAAGATAGGATAGTGGCCCTCAACTATTCCCTTGAAGCATAAAATCAAAAGATCAAAAGAAATAAAGCTAAGAATAAAAGACAATGAATGGGATAGGAAACAATTTTATTTATGACAAGGTGCAACTCACCCTCTATAAAGGCACCCATAGCTAAGAATTTACATTTCCTTATTATTACATGCACCCCATGCCCAAACACTTACCCCATGACACCTCATACACTTACATGAATTGGATTAGATACCACCTGGGAAACACCCCAAACTTAAGAGAGGCTATCCCAATAGGACACCCTGAGACCTTATCCAAACCTAACTTATCAAATTGCATAATGTCTTTGAGCATTTTTCTGGGTTAAGGGGTGTTTGATGCAGATGTTTGGGTGATTTAATTATTGGATGAGATTTACATGTTATGATCCATGTGACTTATGGACCCCTGGAGGGCGTACTTGTTGTTTCTACAGGACCTATCCCTGTGGACAAGTACACATGAGGGAATGCTTAGCTTGGACCTTCATGGGGGCTTAAAGCCTACAGATGGATGCTACAACCCCAGCCAGGGGTAAGAATAATTTGAAGACTTGCACCAGAAAAAAGAAGGATGTTGAATTTGGAGGCACCCTAGAAAACCTAGACCGAGGGGGACCTTGCTCTTCCATATGCCCGTTATCCATTGAGGGCCCTGGACGTCACCATCATAACCCTAAACATCATCCAAAGCTAGGGTTTTCATTTTGGAGGTATTTATAAGCTTGGCGGCACGTGTGGGAATCATCCAGGGCTTCTGGAGGCCAAGCGTACAACATTTCTAGCTCAATGTTCCTCCTATGGGCCTCAACGCCACCCTAGAAATGCATGGAATCACCCTTGGAGGTGTATTTAGATGCAAATTTTTTTTTTTTTTATGTCAAATTTGAATCTTATTGTAAAATGGCCAGGTCGGCCTGATTTTGACCTAAAATTAATTAAAGGTCAAAATTTTTGTATAAATAAACATAAAGTACTCTCATTTCGACATCACGACTTGCCATACAAGACAAGAGGTCTGAAATTTGCACACTAGTGAGGGATATTGGGTGAAATTGTGAGGCACACTCTTGTATAAGGCTATCTTTTGCAACTTGGATCAATATTGGAAGTTTTTATGGTGATCTTGCATGGTATGCTCATGATTCTTCTTGGTGCAAGTAAGTAAAATCTACATTTTTGTCATCTATTGAATGATTTTTTGTATGGTTTTATTTTCTCATACAATATTATGAAATTGCATGGTATACTTAATACCTGAAGTAAGGAACTTTAATTACTACTTTCTTGCTTTCTATTTGCCAAGATTTTCATTGAATTGATCTAGTGATTAGTGAAACCCTAGAGCCCTAAATTGCTAGCACTCTAAGGATTTTGACTTAGCTATCTTTGCATAAGTTTTATTCCATAATAAGCCTAAGGAGAGCAAGGCACTAGGGCCTATAATTTCCTACAACCTATCATCTTGTCTCTTGAGGTCAATGCATAGGGGAACTTAAGTTACTACTTCTCCTATGCATTTTCCCTCTTAGAATTTTTTGCATTATCATAAGTTGTTTTGCAACCTTAGAAGAAGCCATCCACTTTGACTCCATAAGCCCTAAAATGCACTAGTCATTGCTGCTTTCTTTTTGAAGGATTCATCAAACACTCAAACACTTTTCTCCTAAGATTTTACTAACTGTCTCTAACCCTAGTTTATCTTAGATCACTAACTTATTTGCTGGTGTTATAAATGTTTGCTACAACCATCTAGTTGTAGAAACATTTTCTGCATACTCAACATTAATTGTTGGATAATCATTTCATAAATTGCTTGTGACGAGTTATTATCATTCTACATAGCCAATATTATCCTTTCATTGTATTTTCAATCTTTTCTAAGGAATATTTGTTGCAGCTATTACATTTTATCAATTGCTGTTATAAACTTAGTGATTGCTGCAATTTCATTTTAGCTAGCACATATTTTCACTGTCTATTTTCTATTGAGGTATTATTATCATATTTGTACTTGGAATTATTATATATGCATGCTATATTGTCTTGTTCCAGGTAGGTACATCAAGCACTTTATTAACCTATTTTTTTAGGAATAGACTTAGTGACTTTGGTAACTAGTGAGAGGGGGGAATACATCTTGACCATAACCCTAATTTTCTATCCCTTTAGGTTACCGGGGATGCCTCCCCTGAGGTAGACCTTTCCTATATCTAAAAAGTGGGGATTTCCTATTAAGGTGACAATGATGGGACATTATGTTTGTTACACCAATATCCCTTATTTTCCTTGGATTTTGGGCAAATACAGATTGCATGATAACATGACACATGATCAATGTTCAATGGTACAAATTTATGGCTTGTTTTATAATAAATTTACATTTTTATCTTTATTTGAAATTAGTTATGACCTCAAACTCCAAGATTCCACAAATTTTTACTCTAAGACAACCTCTAAAACATGGTGAAAGGGATAATATATGGGGATTGAAGCCAACAATTCATTGCACCAACTCCAAGATTGGACAAATTTTTACCCCAATACCATCTCTAAAATATGGTGAAAGGGAGGATCTCTAAGGATTGAAGCTAGAAAATTCATTGTACCTATAATAGTTAGGTGCATTTATAATGCAAGTAAAGTCTGTAAAGTAAATAAATTTGAAATAATTATAAAATTTTGTAATAAAATAAACAAGCATAAGCTCATTTTAACACTTGATCTTTTAAGCACCTATAGAATTATATGTCTATTTCTTTTAATCCCTTGATCCTTCTCTATGATTATTAGATATGAGGTTAAGATGAATATATATTAATAATAAACTAGTAGTGTGCTACTTTTGAAGTGAATTTGAGCTCCCTATGTATCTCCAAAGTCTCTTTATAACCTTTTTCATTTGTTCCTAATCAATTGGATGAGTCACAATAATCATATTCTATAGTTCAAAGGAGAGATTAATCTCATAAGAATGTTCAACGTTTCCCATAACAATTTTTTGTTGCACAATAATTATGAGATTGTGCAATATGGGATCTATGCATGCTTTGATGGCGAAATGCAAGTTGAATCCAACATCGACTTTGATAAATACACCTAATAACCTAGAAAAATGGATGATTAAGAATATCTAAGGTTCTAGAAGGTTATAGGGATGCATCTAAAATTGAATCTGGATATGTAATTGTTAGTAAAAGTGAATTTGGTTATGTAAAATTATTAGTGAAATTGTAATTTTTAATTATTTAAATGCATTTTTAATGCATAAATAAATTCATCACCTTAAAAAAAAAACCCTATTATAACATATTTTTTCAATCTACACAACTAATACCTATAATTCCAATTCCAACAATTCTTTTAAATTTTTAACCAAATCGCTAGTGAAACCCTAGAGCCCTAAATTGCTAGCACTCTAAGGATTTTGACTTAGTTATCTTTGCATAAGTTTTAGTCCATAAGAATGCTAAGGAGAGCAAGGTGCTAGGGCCTAGAATTTCCTACACCCTAGCATCTTGTCTCTTGAGGTCAATCCATAGGGGGACTTAAGTTACTACTTTTCCTATGCATTTTCCCTCTTAGACTTTTGTGCATTATCATAAGTTGATTTGCAACCTTAGAATAAGTCGTCCACTTTAACTCCATAAGCGCTAAAAGGCACTAGTTCTTTCTTATTTCTTGTTAAAGGATTGATCAAACACTCAAATGCTTTTCTCCTAAGATTTTACTAACTATATCTAACCCTAGTTTAGCCTAGATCACTAACTTATTTGTTGTTGTTATAAATGTTTTCTACAACACTTAAACAAATTACCCATGTGATGGGGTTAGGGACGAATATCACACTTAAAGAACCGAAAGTTGAACTCATGACAGAAGAACAATAGAAAAATAGACAAACAATAAAATAACTATTGTCATGCTACCACATGTAGGAAGAAGCACTAGATGAAGATGACCTGTGCGATATTTAGATTGAGGAAGTTGAAGGAGAAAGAGAAGTAGAAGGTCCACCTCTGGAATCAAAAGTAATTGTTGCACCGATCAAGGTGAAGAAATTAAACATTGACACAATTGAGAAACCCAAAATGGCGAGCATTGGAGACTATTGTGATGAGAAAACAGTAGAAAACATAACATAGTTACTACATGAGTACTTCGATCTGTTCCCAACAACGTTCACAAAAATGAAAGGCACAGAAGGAGATCTAGGAGAAATGAAGATACCACTCAAAGCTGAGGCAAGACCGATAAGCCAACGACCATACAAACTAAACCCTATATATAATAAAAAAGTCAAAGCCGAAATCGATAGAATGTTGGAGGTTGGAATCATAGAACCTGCAGAGGAATCTGAATGGGTAAGCCCGATGGTAGTTCAGGAGAAGAAACAAGGAGGAATAAGAATATGTGTCGATTTTAGGAAGCTGAATGATGCGTGCCTACATGACCCGTTCCGTACTCCTTTCACAGATGAGGTGTTGGAGAATGTAGGAGGACATGAAGCTTATTCATTTACCGATGGATTCTCAGGATACCATCAGATCAAGATAGCACTGTAAGACATATACAAGACCACTTTTTCCACCGAATGGGGATCTTACCAGTATACAGTCATGCCATTTGGACTAAAGAATGCACCAACAATATTTTCCAGAGTAGTCATAGTTGCATTTAAAGAATTCATCCACCAGTTTCTAGAGGTATATATGGACGATTGGACATTCTATAGTTTGTTGAAATACCATGTAGGGGTGATGAGGCTGATGTTAGAAAGATGTAAGTAGTGTCAGATATCGTTAAATATCAAGAATTGTATATTCGAAACACCTTTTGGGATACTATCGGGCCATATAGTATGCAAACAAGGCTTACTAGTAGATCCTGCCAAGATTGCAATAATTGTTAATCTACCACCACCAAAATTAGTCTGCCAATTGAGAGTGACATTGGGACACAAATGATACTACGGGAAATTTATAAAAGGGTATGCACAGATCACTGTGCCAATGGAGAAATTGCTAAGAAAATACAACAAGTTTAAGTGGAATGAGGACTGTCATCACGGATTGGACACCCTGAAAGAGAAGATGGTAACCACACCAATCCTAGTATTCCAAGATTGGGAAAATACATTCCATGTACATGTAGATGCATCAACCATAGAACTTCGAGCTATTGTGGCGTAACTAGGATTGGGAGAATTGGAGCATCCTATAACATTCACTAGCATAAAATTGTCAGAATCGAAGAAAAATTACAATACCACAGAAAGAGAAGACATAGCTATGGTCTATGCACTCCAGAAATTTAGGCATTATTTATTGAGGAAAAATTTCAATATGTTCACAGACCATTCAACTCTCAAATACCTCGTCAAAAAGCTAGTATTGGGTGGGGAGAATTTATAGATGGTTATTGTTGTTCCATGGATTCGACTTTGAAGTGATAGTCAAACTAGGGAAGTTGAACGCAAGACTTGATCACTTGTGGAGGATCACTAATGGGAAGGAACCTACGAATCTAGAGGACAAATTTTCCGATGCACAACTATTTTCAATCCAAATAGACGATGAATAGTTCGTAGACATCATCAAGTACTTGAGTATAGGGACTGCGCCACAGGAATTCAACACTGCACAGAAGAAAAATCTGGTAGTCAGGGCTGCAGATTATCAATTGATTGCATGACACTTATACAAAATGGGTTTCGATAGCATCGTGAGAATATGTGTGCTAGAAAATGAAAGAACTAGGATTTTAGTAGAATCCCATGAGGGAATAACAAGAGCACATTGTTCGTGCTCGAATCGTCACCAGGTGAGCAATAATGGGAGCACTAGCATGCCCTGTTGGGCTCAACAAGGCAGAACAGGTTCGCTGTGGATCAAAAGAGGTTAACAGAGGATAGAAAACGAAACGAAATAAAATCTACCTACGAACTGAAAAACAAATAACATTGTAGCCATAAACAAAAATTCAAACAAGAGACAAGGGAGTTCCCATTGGTTTCAAGGCTTGATCTATTAACATAAAAACCAAAGCACACGCTGTAGGAAGGGACAATGGCTCCTCTTCCCTCCAGCGG
>JASDQU010010599.1:95735-124579 GCA_032191745.1 Picea mariana | reverse complement strand
GCGCACAACACGTTCTTATCCCGCGCATACGCGCGCACCTTATGATGTGAAGTGTCTTTCAATTTTTGTATAGTATTTGACCCTTCTGGAATGCTGTGACTAGTGCCATGAATGACTTCATTGCTGTTTTGATGATGTAGAGTCCTTGTCGCTATGTGCAGATGATGTGGAGTTCGTGTCGCCATATGAGGACGAAATTTCAGTGCTAACACACATTATGTAGGAAAATATACTAGGCATAAGGTATTTCACGCAGGACTATGGTGGCCGACTGTTCACAGAGATTCAAAGGACTACTGCCAGAAATGTGATGTATGTCAGAGGGTTGGTAAACCAAATAGAAGGGACGAGATGCCCCTGAGACCAAAAGTAAATTTGCAGGTATTCAACAAATGGGAAATAGATTTTGTGGGATGAATTAACCCACCAGCAAAAAGGTTAGGAACGAGGTACATTATTACTGTGACAGAGTACTTAACAAGATGGGAAGAAGCAACACCAGTAAAATGCTGCAGTGTAGAGACAACAATGCACTTCTTGTTTGAGAAAGTGATCACTAGATTTGGATGCCCAAGGATTTTGATGAGTGACCAGGGCACTCACTTCATTAAAAACACTATTAAGGCTATGACTAAGGAGTTTGATGTTTATCATCAAAATAGTACCCCATATCATCCTCAAGAAATTAAACAACGGAAGCCTTTAACAAGATCCTCGAGAATGCACTAACAAATATATGCAATGTTAATAGGGACAATTGGGACTTAAATATACCAGTAGTATTGTGGGCGTACAAGACCACATGCAAAAAGTTGACAGAGAAGACACCATTCATATTGGTGTATGGACAAGAAGTAGTGGTGCCATTAGAGTTTTTAGTACCTAGTCTGCGTGTCGCAATAATTACCAATTTGACAGAGTGAGACACAACAGAGAAAAGGCTAAGTTAGTTGATGATCATGGAGGAAGATAGGATTATAGCATGGTTTCACCAAGATGTACATAAAACAAGGGACAAAGCTTGGCATGGGAGACATATCAAAAGGAAAAATTTCAAGGAGGGAGACTTAGTCTTGGTGTACGACAATAAATCTATTCAACACCCAAGAAAAATCATAATGCATTAGTTAGGACCATACGAAGTAAATACTGTCATGGATGGGGGAGTTGTATAGCTGAAGGATTTATGAGGAAAATAACTTAGAGGAATGATTAATGGGATTCGACTGAAGCTATATAGGGACATTCGACCTTCTATCACTTGAAAAAAAAAATAACAGAGGGATTACTGTGCCAGACATCAAAAGATAGAAAAAGAGGCATATCACGTAGAAAAGATAGTGGGAACGCGCACTCGGATATTCTAGCGCAAAGGAGAAAGGACCAATGGTCACTGAAAGGCGAAAATGACGAAAAATATGAGTACAACAAATAAGCGTCAAAAGATGACAAATATAAAACTTGAATGACAAGAACGATTGATAGAACTCCACACTAATCATGCCAACTGGCGACGACAAGTGAATTCAATGGAAACTACGCAAGAAGCTCTAGTTCATTCAAAATGCTAGTTGGGTAACATCTCCGAGAAGTTTTACACGATTATTATATAAGGTAAGCACGTGGGGATCATAAGGTTTATTGTGAAGTTGAGAAAAGAATAGAGTGATAGAGTAGACGGAATAGAGAGCGAGTTTGCCAAAGTTATAGAGCCAACTAAGCTCAACGAAGAATACCTTTACCACCATGGCACCACCCAAGCTAGGACCTCAAAGGAACCTCATAGCACCTCAATAGCCATAGGAAAGTGAACAACAACCAGATCGTCCTCCAAAATTCATCAACTTGGACGAAATCCCATCGCCCGATATGGCACCAGGATGCCCCATACCAGTGGTGGAGGAAAACCAACAGACAACACTAGTGGGCATGAACATCGATATATCGGAAGTAGGATAGAGCCAACAGACCCAAGATACAGGAAATCCTTCACACTCTGAAAGACCTGAAGAAGCACCAAGGATTAATGGGACGGTCCCAAACCAACCAGAAACAACCAAGCCAGAAAGGTCACACATAACCACGCCAGAACAACCTTAGGAGGGCACAATAGAAGATGCCATTGGCCGGGCAGAGGAGTATGAATAAGGGAGAGAAATGGAGGCTAGAACCTCGAGTCAGCCACCACAACAAAAGGGTAAGCAACCAGTAGCAAGATCACCACGCAGGCAGGCTGCCACAGCCATAGTCTTACCGCGCATTCCATAAGGGGTGCATGTCGTAGGTAACCTGTTAGGCCAGGTGGATAAACTATATTTCTCAGACCATGATGTCACTGAGACAGACAAGTTTCCATAGTTTTCCAAGAAAGTTTACCTGGATACTGTGGGTATAGGACACTTCGGCGAACCAATTAACCAACCAAAAGAGTGGGCAGTCGGACTGGCCAAAACCAGGATTCTAGGCTTGTTGGAGATCCTGCACTTTGGGAGGGGACGATATGTAAGCAACTGCGTCAAGCAACTAATGGAAGTTACCCACAGAGGATACCTATTTGTGGAAGAGTCTGTCTCGATAGACGTAGAGCTCATTACATGCATTGCAGGACTGCCACCTCGGGGGCAGACAGCCACACAGTTGCAAGAAAAAGGAGGAGTTGGACAAGGAAATGAAGAAGACATGTGGTACATAAAGAGGGTCGCACAGAATCATAATTAAGTGAATTCGTGATGCAAAAACAAGGATGGCTACAAAAATCACGGCGTGCAAGTTACTTAGGAAGTGTCGCAAGGAGGAAGTCCATATAGACATACCCATAGGAAGAGAGAGTTGTAAGTATTGTATGAGTAATTAAACTGGTGAGATAGGGAAGCAGTGAGGGACTCGATCCCGAGGGTTAGATCACAGGTTGAGGAGCATGTTGTGATCTAGTCAGCTACGTAGGGATTGAGGAGCCTGTGGAAAAGGGTGAGACCTAATATTGTAATCACGCATGGCGTGATATATTTTTGAACCATAATAAAATATTGAGAGCCAGATCTTTGTGGACGTATCCCATGAGGGGGTGAACCATGGTAACACCTGTGTTATGTAAATGAATGTATGCATATTTATGCTAATTAATTGTTTAATGTTAGATGAATGAATTAACTAGTTAGATATGGTATTCCACGTGCATGAATAAAATGGTTGTTATAATTAGATGTTAGATTGAATGAATAAAGATTACATAGTACAACCACAGATCTCCACTCATTCCCAGGTTGCAAACACCTAAGTATTTCAACCCCCATAGAGCTATCTTGGGTGAGATTGCGCAGTACACTCTATGTGTTGCATTGCCTTCTAGTTTATCACAGGGGGCGATAGTTTTCAAGGGTTTTTCTTGGGAATCTTATCAAATATGAACCAGGGTCAATCTATGATGGTAAGGTAGAATCAGAATAAAACATAAAGAATCCTCAAGACTAATATAAGAGTACAAATCCAACACCCCTAGCCTAGGGATAACTAAGGAGATCAAGTCTCTAGGCCCATAGGTCCTAGACATGGAGTATTGAGAGCCAGATGACTTGAGCATGGCCCCGTAGGGCCCCTCTTTTCATTAGTGCAGTCCACTTATCACCAACAATAGTATCCATCCCACCAACGTCATCCTGGAGTAACGATGGGTATTTCAACATGAGGTAATGAGTCTAGGTATCATGGTATGTGTCACTCTGATTTTTGAAGCACTTGAATATGTTGTATTGAATCCTTCTTCATTTCATGATGTTTGCTTGGAAATTGTGATCTTTTCCTCGTTCATACCTAGAGGGGTGGCATGGTGCCCTAGTAAGTTGATTTCCATTTATGATGGGTTGCTACTAGGTTGATCTGTGAAAGGTCATCATCCGTTCCCTCCATACATACCATTTTCCATATTTATTCCGTTCATCTCCCCTATCCTTGTTTGGGCATTGGGATTGGATACATTAGGAAGCGTCGTACCTTACCTCGTAGGAAGATGGGGCTAAAGGACTAGAGGGTAAAAGTAGTTGGAAAGATTTAAAATCCAATGTTGAAACCTTTGAGATGATTTTCCCAGGGATCCTAGAGAAAATAGTGAAAATATTCTCAGCAAGAAAAGGGGACCCGTAAGATACATAAACACTCAAGGTACTAGTTGATGGATAGGAGGTTTCATCACGAGCCTACCTATTATGACCATGGGCATGTAGTAGTATGATACTACCACCTATCTAGTCACCAAACCAGGGTAGTGGATCTTGGTGGAATAACCAAGAGAAAGGGGGTCTCATCATGAGCCAACCTTCTCATTTTCATGAAATGTTTGTTGATAACACTGTCACCTATGGTCATCAAGCCAGGACAGTGGCCTTCAACTATTCCCTTGACGCAAAAAATCAAAATATCAAAAGAAATAAATTTAAGAATAAAAGGCAATGAATGGGCTAGGAAACAATTGCATTTATGAAAAGGTGTAACTTGCCCTCTACAAAGGCACCCACAGGTAAGAAATTACATTTCCCTATTATTACATGCACACCATTCCCAAAAAATTGTACCCAAAGCCACGTGATACACTTACATGACTTGGATTATATCCCACTTGAGACACACCCCAAACTTAAGAGAGGTTAGCCCAATAGGACACCCTAAGACCTTCTCCAAACCTAACTTGTCAAATTACATAATGTCTTTGAGCATTTTTCTGGGTTAAGGGGGGTTTGATGTAGATGTTTGGGTAATTTAATTATTAGATTTGATTTACATGCTATGATCCCTGTGACTTATTGACCCTTGGAGGGCGTACTTGTTGTTGCTGCAAGACCTTGCCCTGTGCACAGGTACACATAAGTGAATGATTAGCTCGGACCTTCATGGGGGCTTAAAGCCCATAGATGAATGCTACAAGCCCAGCCAGGGGTAAGAAGAAATTGAATACTTACACCAGGAAAAATAAGGACATTTCCTTTGGAGTCTCATTGACAGACTAGAGCCAAGGGGACCTTGCTCTTCCACATGGACGTTATCCATTGAGGGCCCTGGACGTCACCATCATTCTTGGGTATGCGTTATATTATTTTCACTTTCAACTACAAAAGATGAATACATGGCAGCCACTCATGCAAGTAAAGAAGCAATATGGTTACAAA
This sequence comes from Picea mariana, assembly GCA_032191745.1. Classification (NCBI taxonomy): domain Eukaryota; kingdom Viridiplantae; phylum Streptophyta; class Pinopsida; order Pinales; family Pinaceae; genus Picea; species Picea mariana. Next base: position 119,420 of record JASDQU010010599.1, on the reverse strand, counting down.
GATTGTGTTTAGGTATTGGGTTGGTACAACAAGATGTAAGGATAGATTGTGACAATCAAAGTGCAATATTTCTAGCGAAGAACCCGAGTTATCATTCAAAGAAAAAGCATATTGATATTCAATATCAGTTTGTGAGAGACATGATTGAAGAAAATAAAGTATTGTTGATGATGGTGGACACTTTGAAGAATGTTGCAGAATCATTAACAAAATCAGTGAGCACTCAGAAGTTCTCTTGGGGTAGAGGATCCATGTGCATTGCTGCCCTGGATTGTTGACTATGTAACCTTGTTACCCCCTCTATGCAAAGAAAACAACAAGTGGGAGAATGTTGGGTATGTTTTATATTATTTTCACGAGTATTAGTGTTTGCGTTGCATCGAGCGCGCAGGGGGGGTGTAGGGGGTTTGGGGGAAATGCCCCCGAGAATGTTTTTTTGCCTCAGGAAACATGTCACATATTTAGGTTGTTTTTTGGCACATGGTTTCTTTTCCAATGGTTTTCTATTTCCGGTTAAGGAATTAGGGTTGTTGACTAATATAAGTGATTGGGTTAGGGTTTTGGCTGCCACTGGATCCTATATGTATATTGTATTGTAAACAATATATCATTATGAGTGAATATAGAATATGTTGGTTTTCCTAGTTTGGGTTTCGAGGGGAAAAATATCTGTGTAATGTTTGTATTTTTCATTGTATGTTTTCTGTTCTTTTACTAAAAATCTATTTGCAGTAAATATTGTACAAGGTTAAAATCTACAATCATAACCCTAGACATCATCCAGAGCTAGGGTTTTCATTTTGGAGGCATTTATGAGCTTGGTGACACGTGTGGGCATCATTTGGGGCTTCTGGAGGCCAAGCGTCCCACATTTCTAGCTCAATGTTCCACCTATGGGCCTCAACATCACCCTAGAAGGGAATGACATCACCCTTGGAGGTGTCTTTAGATGCAAAATATTTTTTATTATGTCAAATTTGAATTTTATTGTAAAATGACTAGGTCGTCTTGATTTTGACCTAAAATTAATTAAAGGTCAAACATTTTGTATAAATAAACATAAAGAACTCTCATTTTGACATCACAACTTGTCATACAAGACAAGAGGTCTGAAATTTGTGCCCTAGTGAGGGCTATTGGATGCAATTGTGAGGTGCACTCTTGTATAAGGCTATTTTTTGTAGCTTAAATTAATCTTGGAAGTTTTTATGGTGATGTTGCATGGTATGCTCATGATTATTCTTGGTGCAAGTAAGTAAAATATGCATTTTTTTCATCTATTGAATGATTTGTTGTATGGTTTTATTTTCTCATACAAGATTATGAAATTGAATGGTATACCTAATGCTTGAAGTAAGGAACTTAAATTGCTACTTTCTTAATTTCTATTTGCCAAGCTTTTCATTGAATTGATCTAGTGACTAGTGAAACCCTAGAGCCCTAAATTGGTAGCACTCTAAGGATTTTGACTTAGTTATATTTGCATAAGTTTTACTCCATAAGAAGCCTAAGGAGAGCAAGGTGCCAGGGCCTATAATTGCCTACACCCTAGAATCTTGTCTCTTGAGGTCAATGCATAGGGGGTCTTAAGTTACTACTTTCTCCTACACATTTTACCTCTTAGACTTTTGTGCATTATCATAAGTTGATTTGCAGCCTTAGAAGAAGCCATCCACTTTGACTCCATAAGCCCTAAAAGAAACTAGTTCGTTCTTATTTCTTGTTGAAGGATTGATCAAACACTCAAACACTTTTCTCCTAAGATTTTAATAACTATATCTAACCCTAGTTTAGCCTAGATAACTAACTTATTTTTTGTTGTTATAAATGTTTGCTACAACCATCTAGTTGTAGCAAAATTTTCTTCATACTCAACATTAATTGTTAGCTAATCATTTCGTAAATTGCTTGTGATAAGTTATTATCATTCTACATAGCCAATACTATCCTTTGATTGTCTTTTCAATCTTTTCTTAGGAGTATTTTTTGCAGCTATTACATTTTATCAATTATTGTTATAAACTTATTAACTACTGCAATTTCATATCAGCTAGCACTTATTGTCACTGTCTATTGTCTACTGAGGTATTATTATCATATTTGTACTTGGAATTATTATATATGCATGCTATATTGTCTTGTTCTAGGCAGGTACATCAAACACTTCATTAACCTCATTTTTAGACACAGACTTAGTGACTTTGGTAACCAGTGAGAGGGGGGAATATATCTTGACCATAACCCTAATTTTCCATCCCTTTAGGTTACCGGGGACACCTCCCATGGGGTATACCTTGACTATCTCTAAAAAGTGGGGATTTCCTATTAAGATGACAATGATAGGACATCCTATTTGTTATGCCAATCTCCCTTACTTGCCTTGGGTTTTGTGCAAGTAAAGATTGTGCGATAACATGGCGCATGATCAATGTTCAATGGTACAAATTTATGTCTTGTTTTATAATAAATTTACATTTTTATCTTTATTTGAAATTAGTTATGACCTCAAAGTCCAAGATTCCACAAATTTGTACTCTAAGATAATCTCTAAAACATGGTGAAAGGGATAATCTCTAGGGATTGAGGCCAACAATTCATTGCACCAACTCCAAGATTGGACAAATTGTTACTCCAATACCATCTCTAAAATATGGTGAAAGGGAGGATCTCTAAGGATTGATGCTGGAAAATTCATTGTACCTAGAATAGTTAGGTGCATTTATAATGCAAGTAAAGTCTGTAAAGTTAATAAATTTGAAATAATTATAAAATTTTATAATAAAATAAACAAGCATAAACTCATTTTAACATCTTTTAAGCACCTATAGAATTTTATGTCTATTTCTTTTAATCCCCTGATCCCTCTCTATGATTATTAGATTTGAGGTTAAGATGAATATACATTAATAATAAACTAATAAATTAATGGTCTGCTACTTTTGATGTGAAATTGAGCTCCCTATGTATGTCCAAAGTCTCTTTATAGCCTTTTTCATTTGTTCCTAATCAATTGGATGAGTCACAATAATCATATTCTATAGTTCAAAGGAGAGATTAATCTCATAATAATGTTCAACATTTCCCCTAACAATGCTTTGTTGCACAACAATTATGACATTGTGCAATATGGGATCTATGCATGCTTTCAAGTTAAATCCAACATCAACTTTGATAAAAACACCTAATAACCTAGAAAAATGGATGATTAAGAAGATCTAGGGTTCTAGAAGGTTATAGGGATGCATCTAAATTTGAATATATGTAATTGTTAGTAAAAGTGAATTTGGTTATGTAAAATTATTAGTGAAATTGTAAGTTTTCATTATTTAAATGCATTTTTAATGCATAAATAAATTCAATACTTAAAAAAAACCCTATTATATATTTTTTTCAATCTACACAACCAATACCGATAATTCCAATTCCAACAATTCTTTTAAATTTTTAACCAAATTTTAAACAAAACCAATAAGAAAAATATAAACCTAAAACCTCCATGAACGTGTTGCAATTGTATAGCTTAAACGATCCTTCAAAATAATTATAGCTTAACCTAAACCTCCATGAATGTGTTGCACTTGTATCCAATTGATGGTGCCAAATCTTTTGTTTGTTGTAGGAACTTCTATTTTTTTTTATTTTTTTCATTAATGTACTTAATGTTATATACATAGTTAATATTTTTATTATTTTTTAATAATATTTCTTTCATATTATATATATATATATATATATATATATATATATATATATATATATAATGTACATATTGTGATAAATCTAAATCTAAATTTATAAAATAAATCTTTAAAGAAAATAAAAAAATCCTTAAATCAAATAAAAATGATATATTATGTTAAAAATGATATATTATGTTAAGTTAGTTAATATGTAATAGTATGTTATATTAAGCATTCAAGTAAAAAGGTTTTTTTTTTTTAATTTAAGTTAAATAGAATATTCGATTTACATAAAGAATTTATTATTAGGTAAGTAGGTTGAAGATGAACTTTCAAAAAAAATTGTGAAACTAACTCTATATTGATGACCAGTGCTCATTGCTAACATATAACTTAGTGAACATAGTTAATATGCAATAGTATATTATATTAAGCACTCAAGTAAAAATGATTTTTTTTTCTTAATTTAAGTTATAATGGAATATTCTATTTACATAAAGAATCTTCTATTAGGTAAGTAGGTTGAAGGTTCAGATGAACCTTCAAAGAGAATTGTGAGACTAACTTTATATTGATTATCAGTGCTCATTGCTAACATATAATTTAGTGAACATAGTTAATATGCAATAGTTTGTTATATTAAGTACTCAAGTAAAAATGATCATTTTTTTTTAATTTAAGTTATAATGGAATATTCTATTAGGTAAGTAGGTTGAAGATGAACCTTCAAAGAGAATTGTGAGACTAACTCTATATTGATGACCAATGCTGATTGTTAACATATAACTTAGTGAAGACTATATACCTTATACAATTTTGAAATAGTTATTATGTGTCTTTAACATTAAAGATTATAATATTAATTTTGTGTTTGTGTTATAATATCATATTTGTATTGATTATAATTTGATATTATTTTGTTTATATTGATTTTGATTTGATATTGTCTTGTTTATATTGATTATTAGGGTATGAAGGATATCCATAATACATTTTTTTAGTGTTCTTGTTTATTAAGGGTCATTCTCTATGGTTGAATATGGGGGAGATGTGTAATTCATTCCATGTTTAACATGGAGTTAACACATGATGTTTAATTTTTTATTATTAAAGACTCCTTCAATAAGCAATGATTTAATAGTAGAACCCTTAAAGGTACAAGATAATTTTGTTATCCCTCTATTGAAGTCAAGATAGACAAAAAAGCCTTGGAAAGAAGGTTATATATGCTAGAGAGTTATTTCCCCAATACAACGACAAAATCATAGGCACATGGAAAAATAGAGAATGTCACGCAATCCATACAACCAACGCTAATAAAGTGTTAGAGGCTTCATCTAGAGCTTCATCCCAAGAACTACACAACCAAGAGAAGCTAAAGGAGATGAAGAGATATCTATATTTCCATCCCAACGAGAAAAAATTATCTTGGGACTTATAGTAGCATAGGAGGTGTAACATACCCCAAACTCACTTCTGGGAATATGTCACTGAAAATATGACTTCTTTCAAATACTGAATTTCAAATTTTCTTTAAATATTTTCCCTTATTTCTTTGACACGATTTGTTAATTAATTCTAACCTTCCTTGAGGATAATATCCTCTTCTATTAATATCTGATACCCTTTGATAGCATACCTAGACCCCTTTCCAGGATTATGATACTGACAATATTAATATTCCCTGCATATGAACACTCATGCAGTTCTAACAACATAGAAATTCCATGCATAATTATAGCAATTATAGAATAACCCAACCAAGTGTATATAAAAGCACAATAATCATCTTGAAAACATATATAAGAACACTTATCTGTCTATGAAAATAACTGACTAGTTGTAGACCTTCGACGTTCCTCCCATCGATAGGCTCTAGTTTTCTAGTACTCTCAACAATAATTCACCCATGAGATAGGGCTATGACTCCACCAGGGAAAAGGCTGCCTAATCCAACTATGGTCTGATAGATAGAACACCAACAAATAGGCCAAGGTACCAGGTATAACAAAAGATCCAACCTATAGCCTCTCATTCCCCATCAACCTACACAATGAAAGGAAGTGGACTCCCTTCTCTTCACCGCATTACCTTGGGCTATCCCACTTACCTTCAAGGGCTCTAGAACAAGTCGACCAAGAAGTCTTGGAGGAATATGGCACCAAGAACTCTTTCCACATGATGCAGACCCCCCTTCTCTCCTCGGGGTTTCTCAACCTCCTGGTCAAGGATATTCAATTCTCCGAGACAAATCAGCTCTCTGAAACCTTAATGGTATCATTTGTAATTAAACACAGGCCCTTTGATATTTTGGTGTAGGTCCTATGATACCGGCAACCTTTTCCTCCGCACTGTTGAACTGTCAAAGTTCAGGCGCTAGCTCCTCTTCCATTAGCCCCTTCACGTATGTGATCTCGAGCTATGTCCTCATGTAAGCATGCAATTGAGGAGAATCCTATAGTGGTTTGAGACCACACCGCTTTTCTTCTCGCAATTCACTATCATTTTCCACGTATCCCTTTGGAAATATCGTGGCTTCGATTGCGGCCCGCTCTAAGATATTTAAAACCCAATCACTTTTTGTCCCCGCTATTAAGCGCGACCGTCGATCTTGTGATATTTGGTGTTTCCTCTTGATCGATGGCTTAGATTTATCCTCCTTCTTCCTTGGTCAACTATCAGTGAGTGACCCTTTTTCTTCTTTCGCATGCACACCCAGATCTCCATGATTTATCGACGCGTGTCCTCCTTCCAAATCGATGGTTACGATTGATTTCAGCCCTTCAGGATTCAAGAGTTTCAAACTCCTTCACAATCTCTCTCCCCCAGAGTGTTCCATACCCGAAGTTCTATATCGGGTGCCACACATCTACCTCGAATCAATGACTGTAGTCCACTTCCGAACTTCATCTTTCAGAAGTCTCAACTTCCCCGGTTGCTTCCTCTTAGAATGCTTTCACCTGGAGGTCATGATCTATCGACACGTGTCCTCCCACCGATTGATGGATATGACTGAATTTGGCTCTTTGGGCTTCGGGTGTTTTGACTCTCCACCTTCACTTTATCCCAGAGCACTTCCACCCGAAGTACGCGATTTGTTGACACATGCCCTTTTGGATCTGACGACCACGACCCACTTTGACTCTTCGAGGTTTGGGAGTTTCAAAATCCTATGCACTCATTCCTCTCAGAGTGATTTCACCCAAAGACAATGAATTTTCTCCACGTTTCCCTCTAGATCTGATGGTCCATATCTTCTCCACTTACGTCGACTTCCTTTCGGAGTGTTACGCCTCTGATCTTCCCGATCTCTCGCCACGTACTCCTTGCAACGGGCGATTACGATATACTTCGACCTTCAAAGCTTCAGGATTTTGTTACACTCCACACTTGAAATCCTCCAAACTGAGTTTCCCCGAAGTCTTAGATCTACCAACATGTGTGTCGAGAGACCAACGACCTGGATCTATTTTGGCTCTTTGGCTATCCAATGATTTCACTTTCTCCTCGACCAAAAAACTTCTAAAGTGCTCTCGCTCCAGAGTTGTGGATCTTGCGCCACCTGTAAACCTTGATGATGGATGGTCCTGGCTGGCTTCGAGACTTCGGCTATCCCATTCTCCTATGCACTTTGAAAATATTAAGGTGCGTGCACCTTCCCTGGATCCAACGGTTGTTGATCCTTCATGTTCAGATCCGATGGATGGGATCTATTCCCCTCCTTTGTTCTCTCCTTTGATTTCCTAGACACTAATATACGGTCCAGATTTCTCCCAACAACCAATTCAATGGTTTTTGTCACTCCTCCTTCTGAGCTTTTGATTTCTTCCAACTTGGAAGAGTTTGTAAGTGTTCAAAGGCCCCGACCTTTGTTCCCCCCACGAGCCTGACTGCTTAAGTCTCGTCTGCATTTCATTTAACACTTTCTCTTCTGAGCTTTTGGATTTACTCAGTCTCTTAAGGGTCTTGACCCTTATGCTCCCTTCAAAGGGTTCTTGTTCCCTCCTGACAACCTCTCACTCAAAGCACACCTTGCTGAGTTTTTTATATAGAGTGTTCAATAAATCTATGAGTATCTTCCTCTAATTCTCTTCTCCTTGAACTCGATAGAGAGTTCTCTTTGTGCACACTTGCACCTACTCGATGCTCACCTGACAAAGCTCTACAGAGTTCTCAGTGACTTTATCTCTCTGTGCTTCCTCTGCATAGTTTACCCTTGAAGGTATTCAACAACCTTGAGGTTCCCCTTGAGTTTTTATCACTCTAGTGCACCCTCCTGGTACATTCTTCTCTAGCTCGAAAGAGTTCAGAGGCACACTCCTTGCACTGGCTACAGAGTTTCAAGTCTCTATTATGCACTCCTTATACAACCTAAAGAACCCATAAACAATTCATCAAACTCACATATAGAGGATTCTAGCTTCCCCTGCAGATGAAACCCAGCACATGCATCTACAGTATACACTCATAACACATAGACACCATTCATAAAACACAAAAAATACACATAACCATATGCAGGAAAAACTTCTCTTTTTCATTAACATGAATGCATGTACAAGTGTTTACAAAAGATGGACTGCTACAGAGTCTCAACGCTTTCTCTTCTCCTAACAAATATCAACTATTCTCCATGTTCAACAACCTCATTTGGGCGTACCATACTCCTACCTATCCCAGAGGGTTCTTACGGTTCCCTCCGACTACCTATCTTCTCGAAATAAGCTAACTACCCCTTAGTTCCATTACATTAAATTCTAGGAGGGAATCTCCCAAATCACTCATGCTCATTCACTCCCAAGCATTTTGATATTCTTTAGTTTTCAATCAGTTCAAAAAAATGATTTATAGGAAACACCAATGTTTAAGATTCCAAAGTGATTCAAAGGCATGCTAGGGCACTGAGTTATCTCTCCACGTGTGCTTGCTGATGATGCTCCTGCATCATACTCCACTGCTGGTAAAATCATGAGCTCATGCTCATTGCACCCTCTGTTATGCTGTTGAGATCCTCCAGAGTCCCAAACATGAAATTGAAGCTGTCCACTTGCTCCCTTGATTTGTTACTCATGTTTCCCTGCTGCTCCTGCGGGTTCTCTTATGTTTCATCCTTATCTATTGTCTGCTTCTTGTGCTTCTTATAGGATCAATCTCTTAATATACTCTATTTCTTTGTCCAGCTGGTCCATTGGCTGACTCTTCTCCTTCATCTCATTTTGTTGCATCTCCTTTCCATCAATTTCCAACTTGACTTGTTGGATTAGCTGACTTTGCATCTTTTCCCTTCTCTCTAGGGCCTCCAGTTCTTCACATAGATCAAAAATATCCATGCTATATGTTTCTCTCTCCTTTGTTGTAGGTACACATTCTATAGTCATATCTTTCTTAGCTTCTTGGATGAAACATTTGAGCCATTCCCTTGAATTATATTCTTCTTCTACTACTGCTATAGGTTCCAATTATTCATGTTCATCTTTTTGGCTGAAATTTTCGAGTAATTCCACCCAACGTTCTTATTTCTCCATCTCTTGGGTGTATTGTAATGTGTGCTCTTCCTCCTCCATGATAGTCTCTGTTGGATGATTCCTCCTCTCATGCATTCTAATCCATTGTGTTTCATCCTTACTAATGGATATATCAATCTAATCTCCTACTTCATCTTCATTTATGGTGGCACTATTTGACCACTTTGTTGTAGACTCTATTTCTGTAGTCTCACCACTAAGTTGTTGCTTAGCTTCCTCCTATGACAGATTGACTTTTTTCATCTCCCTTGTTGGCATATCTTTAGCTTCCTCCAGCTACTCCTCATGATGGCATCCTGTCTCCCTTCGCATGACTGCACCCTGACAGTCCTTTCCTGGTTCTAGATTGTTCAACCAATCCTCCAATATATTCATCTCTCGCTTCCATTGAGTGAGAAATTCATCTGAATTATCCTCTTTTTTTGCTGTGGAAGACATAAATGTATGCTCCTTCTCTTCCTCTTTGATAGTCCATGCCAGCTGTCTTTTATCTGTGGCACTTGCATAATATACACAATTAGCTTTAAAATCATTTGGCCCCATGGCCTATTTCTTGGATTCTTGTTGCACCACCTCCTCATGTGCAACTCTTGCATTAGCATCTTCTCGACTAATTGGTTGGAATATCTGAATTCCCCCAATTTAGAACACTCCTTTGCTCCTCCTCCTTTATGATGAAAGTATTTAACTTCTCATCATCTTCATTCACATGGCCTGCAACTCCAAATGAATATTCATAAAGATGAGGACTCTCCTTTGCCTCCATTTCATATGTCAGCACCCCTTGCTAATCTGAACTTTCTTCAGAGCTCATGAGACCTTCAAACAGTCTCACCTTTCCCCTCCGCATATGGAAAATTGTGATTCCAGTCCTGCACTCCTAGAAGTCTATGAGATCTCTCTTGATACCATCTTATCACCCATATGGAAATATAAGAATTTATCTCTGCCCTCCTTGCAGTTCATGAGATCTCTAGCTGATCTCATCTCCTCTTCATCATAGAGGTTCCTCCCAATATTTGGTTCACAGATGTGAATCACTTTCTCCTCTATGCCACTGAGGTTTTTAGCATGCCTCAACCACTTCCTCACTACTTGTTTCTGCCTTTTGGCTAACAACTTCTGGAAAGACCACTTAGCTTTCCTCTTCAAAGGACATTTATATGTCCAATGTACATTTTCCTCCTACTGCATCTTCAATGTCAAATTCTCCATTTTTTCTCTGATTTCCCTGAGCGCCTTGTTCACCTGTTCTTTCTTCATCTGCTGGTGGTATTTATCTTGACCATGCCTATGGCCTCTAGTATCCATTTTCACCCTCTGCCTTCCCTCCTAGCAAGTTTGTGGATTAATCTTCCATCGAGAGCATCTCTAACTTCTCCCTGCAACCCAACTGGTTGTTCATTTGATGTTACACACTTGCAAAAATACTTCACACAGAGAATCAATACTCTCTCTCCTTATTCATATGTTTTCTATAGATGAACTTAAGTTTCTGATACCATTTGACTATCTCCTTTATCTCCTCCTTCACTTGTTGTCTACAGACAAATTCAAGTTCTTGATACTACTTGATGTTCTCAGGCGATCTTGTCTTCCCTTTCCCTATTGTCTGCAAGAAAAATTCTCGCTCTGATACCACTTGATGGTATCAGACTATCTCCTTTCTCCTACCAGAGAAAAAAATCATCCTTTGATACCACTTGATGCAGACCCCCCTTCTCTCCTCGGGGTTGCTCGAACTCCTAGTAAAGGATATTTGATTCTCCAAGCCAAATTGGCTCTCTAAAACCTTAATGGTCTCATTTGTAATTAAACACACACCCTTTCAGCTTTTGGTGCAGGTCCTATGATACTGACAACCTCTTTCATTAGCCCTTTCCCGTATGTGACCTGCACCAAAGGGCTAATGGTGCTAATGGAAGCCCTTTCTTGCACCATTAGCACCTGCACCTATCCACTTCCATTAGCCCTTTCCCGTATTTGACCTTAGGCTATGTCCTCACGTAAGCATGCGATTTCGGGGAAACCTGGAGTGGTTTGAGACCACACTACTTTTCTCCTCACAATTCACTATCAGCTTTCATGTATCCCTTTGGAAATACCATGGTTTTGATTGTTTCCCCTCTAATATTTTTAAATCCCAATCACTTTCTGTCCCCTCTATTAAGCACGACCATCGATCTTGTGATCTCAAGCGTTGCCTCTTGATCGATGACTGAGATTTATCCTCTTTCTGCCTTGGTCAAATATTAGTTAATGACCCTTTTTCTCCTTTTGCACGCACTCCCAGATCTCCATGATCTATCGATGCGTGTCCCCCTTCTAGATCAATGGCTATGATTGATTTCAACCCTTCGGGCTTCAGGAGTTTCAAACTCCTGCACACTCTCTCTCCGCCAGAGTGTTTTTCACATGAAGTGCTAGATCGGGTGCTGAACGTCCACCTCGAATCAACGACTCTAGTGCACTTCGGGATTTCAGCCTTCAGAAGTCTCAACTTCCTTGCTTTCTTCCTCCCATAATGCTTTAACTCGGAGTTCACGATCTGTCGACGCATGTACTACCTCTGATCGATGACTATGATTGACTTTGTCTCTTCGGGATTCAGGATTTTCGACTCTCGACCTTAACTTTATCTCGGAGCACTTCCACCCGAAGTACGTAATCTACCGATGCATTCCCTTCTGGATATGATGACCATGACCCATTTTGGATCTTCGGGGTTCGAGAGTTTTAAAATCCTATGCACTCGTTCCTCCCAAAGTGCTTTCACCCAAAGAAAAAAAATTTCCATCACACATCCCTCTAGATCTAATGGTCCAAATACTCTCCACCTATGTCGACTTCCTTTCGAAGTGTTACGCCTTTGAGATTCCAGATCTCTTTCCACGTACTCCTCGCAACGGGTGGTTGTGATATACTTTGGTCTTCACAGCTTCGAGAGGTTGTTACACTCCACACTTGAAATCCTCTGAAGTGACTTCCCCAAAGTCTCAGATCTGCTGACATGTGTCTCCTGGTGACCGATGACCTGAATGTATTTTGGTTGTTCAGTTTGTTATCCCCACATTTTGGGGGTAACTAGGAGATCATGTCTTGAGGCCCATAGGTCCTAGGCATGAAGTACCCAGAGCAGGAATGACTTGAGCATGGCCCTGGAGGGCCCATCCTTTTCTTCTTCCATCAGCTTTGTCTTGTCAACAGTAGCAGCATCCATCACCATCGGCTTGGTCCTGTATCAGAAGAGGTTCTTGCTCCATGAGGTAATTGGTCCAGGTATCATGGTATGTGTCACTTTTGATCATTAAAACCTTTAAATATATGCATCTGATTCCTTTTATCTCTAAAAACTACTTGGATCTTACATTTGCCCACTTGACCATGCTTGGGGGAATTGACAGGGTGCCCTAGCAAGCCTGTGCACATAGGTTTTGGTTTGCCACTTGGGAAATTTTAGAAGAGCCATCGTCTGCTCCCATCATAACACCATTATTTCATCTTATCTCCTGCTCATTTATCCCATTCCCCTTGTCCAGACATTAGGTTGACCTATTTACAGGATCGCATACTATCTCATGGGAAAAAGGGGCTAAAGGCCCAGAAGGTAAAAGAAGTTCGTAAAAGACAAAATCCTAGAAATAAAACCTCAAGATGCTTCACCCAGGGATCCCCGAGAAGGCAGTAAAAAGCCTCTCAACAAGAAACAAGAGGGACCCAAAAAATAACAAAACAAGACCTAGTCAGAGGATAGGGGGTCTCATCATGAGCCAACCTATTAGGTCCATGGGTACCTAACAATATGACATTTCCACCATCTGGTTACCACGCTAGGGCAGTGACCTTTGGTTGCATGGCCAAGGGAAAGGGGGTCTCATCACAAGCCAACCTTCTCATCTTTGTGAAAGTACTTGTGGGTAACGCTGTCAGCTCTGGTCACCATGCCAAGGTAGTGTCCCCTAGTTAGTTCTTGAATAAAATAAAAAGAATAAGAAAAGAAATTAAAAGAATAAAGCAAGAAAAAGAATAAAGGCAAGAATGGGCTTGGAAAAAATGCATCCATGACAGGTACAACTCGCCTTCTACAAAGGAACCCACAGGTAACACTTGTGCATCCTTGGCCCTCACTGCACCCACATGTTTGGACATCCCCTAACCACATCACCTCACTTACATGGTTTGGATGAGATCTTCCTAGAATTTTCCTTTTCTTGTGGACACTAGCTCAACAGGACGCCTTGTCCTTTTCTCCAATCTTGTATTGTAGGTATTTGTAATGTCTTTGAGCTATTGACTGATGATTAGGGGTGTTTATGCATATGTTTAATAATATTGATGATGATATGTGATTGGCATTGCTATGATCCCTGTGACTGATGAGCCCATGGAGGGCGTAGCTTTTGATGTGCAGGACCATGTACGATGGACAGGTACCATTTGGACTGGTACACACAGGGAGATGACCAGTTCATACCTCCATGGGGCTAAAGAGCCCACCAAATGGATGTTGAGACCCCATGAGGGGGTAGAGACAGGACCTTTTCACTGGAGAAGAAGAGGACATTCCATCAGGGTCACTTTGGCTGAGCTGGACCTAGGGGGATTGACCCACTTGCAGTGGAACGTTGGCTCTAGATGACCTAGGACATCACCAGGGGGATTATGACATCATCATGAGCATATGGCAGATGGACAAGGTGGTTGGCACATGTGGTAGTTTGGAAGAGGCCAAAGTGGGCTAACATTTGGCTTCTGGATGTTGCACTAGCCCTAGGAAGGGCTAACGTCTCCCTCAGAGGGGCTTGACATCTCACCTTTTTCTTGATTAGGGATTTTAATTAGCATTTAATTTAAAAACAATAAGATTTTAACATTATGGCCTTGTCGGCCTTTTTATGACCTAAAAAGTAAAATTAGGTCATTGATACACTATATATTGAGGGTTTTGACTCTCATTTTTATTAGGAATTATCACTCACTCATTAGTGAGGTCTGAAATTTGTGTCCTATTTGGTTTATTGGCTAAACTAAGTGATGCGCACTAGTTGAAGGAAGAGATTTTTGGCATTCTATGGCGTTTCTCTTGAAGGAATGTTTACAACTAGGGTTTGCATGATTATTTCCTGATGATTTGTAAGTATTTTTTCTGCAAAACTTCTTGATTGAATGGTTGTAGTTTAATTTCTTGCATCTATTTATAAATATTGCTGAATCAAAACCCTAGGGGACAAACACACAAGTAGATCATTGTCTCATGTCCCCTGATAGAGAATCTTTAAGCCATCGAAGAGGAAAGAGAGAGCTTAGCCATAGCTACACTCCTTTTTCCTTCTTCCTTTATGCTAGCCGTACCATTTTGACTTCAAGAGGAAGAGGACATCCCAGGCCTAGGCTATCTACACCTAGGGCCATTTTCTTTTAGGGTTTTATGAAAGAGCCTTGCCTTAGCAACACTCTCCCTCTTAAACCCTCCTATCTTGATCTTATGAGCTAGCCATTTTTGCCCCTTACTTCCTTCAGTTTCTGCGTCCTTCACTTAGCTGACTCCATTTAGCCCTTTTAAGGCACTGATCTCCAAGACCCCTTGCGCTGAAGTAAAATTGGTCATAAAAAAACTCTTTAATCCTTTTGAAACCCTAACTATACTAACCCTAAGCTCTAGCTAACCCTAGTAACCCTGGACTACTGATGTCACCCTTGGTTATTTCATCTTGATGCAACAACGTTTCACTTTATAAGCAATTGAATCGTAGTTGAGAGAATTTATTGGATTGAGCATTGATTTGTTACACTTAATGCTATATCATTCTGGTATTTATTGACAAGTGACATATCTATCATTGCCATTTTGCAAACATTGACTTCATCAATATTTACTTTTAAACTGCTTATATTGAATATCAGATAGTCGTTGATTTATATGAAGTACTAACCAAGATTGCACGTATCAGTTTCCTTGTTGTGTTGTCTCAAGCAAGTGCTTTTCTTTTCTTTGTTTATACTCTATTATTGTTTGTTTAGCAGGGACTATCTGATTGGCGGTAATCTGTGAAGGGGAAATTCGTCTTTGTATTGTTAGCCTTTTCCCTTTCGAAACCCCAGGTTACCGGGGACGTCTCCCCTAGGCCTAGCCCCCCTAAAGAGAAAGAACCTACCCATAGAGGTGACACTGGGTGGGATAGGTTCCTGTTACACTAGTTTGGCCTTCTACCTTATAACCTTTACTCCTAGCTACAAATTGTGCGATAAAATGACTATTTGGCGATTTCGCTTTCTCCTCGACTACAAAAATTACGAAGTGCTCTCGCTTCGGAGTTGTGGATCTTGCGCCAATTGTCAACCTGTTGGCCCTTGACCAAGTTTTGAAGAATACTTGGTCATATTTGACCATTTTTGGGACTGCGACAACTTGCCAAAGATGGAGTGCAACATGAAGTGGAAATTAGGGAAGCAAGACCTATTTTTGGGTCCCTTTTAGGGTTTTGGGTTGATGTAAAGGGAAAGGGATGTCAGCCCATGGGTTTACCCACATTTAGGCCCATTTTGTAATCTATAAATAGATACTTAGGCAATGTAAGTAGAGAGTAGTAGTAGTACATCTATGTGATGTATAGCTAAAGGCTTAGTGCTAGTAGTTGGATCTATGTGACTGGATGTATATTGCAAGTGCTTTGTGCATGATTGTAAGGAGATTGGAAAGCTAAGTGCAAGTTGTTGTATTTTTGCGCTGAAGTGCAAGGAAGAAGGATCTAGCGAGCTACACATATCTTCTGTCCTGTACGAAGTAAGGGTTACTAAAGATCTATGTTGTAACCGCTTGATCGAGATAATATAAAGAAGAAGACTTTGTGGACGTATCCCCAGGGTGGGGGTGAACCACGGTAACTTTGTGTATTGTGCTCTGTGCTTCGACCTAATGTGTTTATCTCCTTCTTGGCTAAGTGCTTGCTATGATTAAATAGATCTATTTATTCTTTGTGCTTATGATATATGAACGAATGTTAGATCTGATATATAAGATGATTAGTGCTTGATATGTTGAATCTAACCTATATTTTTGTGGCTAAGTACTGAATCATCTTTAGTCTAAGTATTCACTGCGATGCTTTGTGTTATCTGTGAAGTACCATAAGGGTTAAATATTGATGAATTATCTATGCTAAGTGCCCTATAAAAGATATAATCATAGATCGGTGTCCCAACTAAGGTTGCAGACATTTGAGTCCTGCAACCACCCCTGCCTCTACCTCGGGTGAGACTTCATCTACTTCGCAGGTGTTGCCGAAAGGGACGATAGTTAGGGTTTTGTTGGTGCGCTCTTGAGTGTTGAACCATGGGTCTGCCCTTGTGCCAACAAATGGTTCTATTGTCGAGACCTATAACTGTGATTGCTAGGAACTAAAGAAGAAAAAGCTTTGTCCAAAATAAATCTTTGTGCGTAGATCTATTTCCCTAGTGCGCAGTATTCTACTTGACCTATGAAGATTTGTGCTGAGAAAGAAAGGTCAGATCTGAAGGAAAGAGGTCAGATCTGCAAGAAAGAGGTTGATACTGAAGAAAAGAAGTGAGATATGAACACTTTATGCTCTAAGAAAGGTAAAAGTAGAAATTTCCGTAGAAAAGAGGTAAGATCTGTAAGCTCTAGCCTCTAGTAAAGGTAAGAATAGTTCAAGTTTTAGATCTGAAATATTTGTGCTCTATATAAGTGGAAATTTTTTGTTTCTAAAGCATGAATTTAGGTACGCTTGATAGATTTTGTCCTAGCCTAAAAACTAGAGCATTGTTAGATAAAAGAAAGTTTGATATGAATAGGTCTGATAGGAATAGTGAAGGATATGTTATACCTATGCATAGAAAGAATTTTTGGACTAACCAATGGATGCAAGATCCTAGAACGAAATTTTTCCAGGCCAGCCATCACGATCCTAGTGCACAGTGCAAGAAGAGTTGGGGATCATGGAGGAGAAAGAGAGGATTAAATCTTTGTTACAATTTCAAAATACCAGGACATCTTTCTAAGGAATTCCCTCGGAGAAACCCTAGCTACCTCTGTTGTAAAGTTATGGACCATGAAGTATTAGATTGCCCTAGAATGATTTCTAGACTTGAAAAACTGAATATGGAACAAGCAAAATCTGAAGGAGATCAAGAGACTAAAATTATGGAAGAACCCTAGAAAGAATCAGACATCATGTTACTGAAAATAAAAGAAACCCTAGATGATCATAAGGATGTCAATTTGTCAGAGATATTCAAAGAAAAGGAGAAAATCAAAGTAAGAATAGGAGAATTCGACATTGACTGTGTTCTGGATGAGGGAACACCAATGAACATTATGACAGAAAGCACTTGGGAAACCCTAGGAAGGCCTGCTCTGGTCCCTTCACTGGGAACCATCAGATTATTTAAAGGAAAAATGATAACCCTATGTGGCAGAATTACCTAGTTAGCTATGAGTACCCATGGAACTTCGACAGAGGAAGAGTTTGAAGTCATTAGATTTATTGAGGACCATTCCCCATTTCCATCTTTGTTAGGAAATATATGGATTGAAAAAGACCAGATCTGGAGGAAAGAAGAAAAGGAAGCCCTAGAACAGAAGAAGCAAGAACTCATGGAATTTATGACTAGAAGGATCGCCTACTTGATGGAGGAACAAGAGAACAGATCTTAGTTGTTAAACACCAGGGACCTGGATGTCAAAGATATAAGAGCATTAGAGGAATCATAGAAGACCGAAATACCTAATCCATATGATGAAAGAATATTACCCTTGGATCTGAAGAAAGAACCTAAGCATCGTGAAGTGACTATGTCGAGAGAAGATAAGACTCAGAATGGAAAAAGGATGACTGAGACTAAGCTCGCTGGGAAAAAGTCTAGGAAGCTAAGTAAGAAGAGGGCCAAAATAGCAAAGTTACAGAAGACTCCAGAGGAAACTTCGCAAAAGGAAAAATCAAAAGAATTGAGCTTCGCCGAGATATCAGTCTACACCACGAATCACCCCAAACGTACTTCATAGGTTTAGAACTTTGATGAAATTTAGCGCGGACCACCATTTCACCTATATTACAGCGCACGATGATGAGCATAAACAACAGCTCCAATCCTACTACAAGATGACAGAAGATGATTTGGACGAGATTACGAAGGAATGGTCGGCAGACCTCCTTGTTGCAGCAGACCCCGTAGACATGTCTGATGAGGAAAGCCTTGAAGCTATGTTGGATACACCTGGGCCAAGCAGGACTAAGAAGGATGATGAAGTTGAAGATGTACCTAGCATGTCCACGAAGACTACTTCGATCTCACTTGTGCAGGGAGGTAATGGTGAGAAGCTAGGCGGTACAAAAGTTGAGAAAAATAGAGGTGAGGAGGAGGATCCCTCCATGAAAAGAAATACGACGCCACCAAAACCCTCCTCCCGAAAGAAAGATAAGGACACCCGAACAACGCTAAAAACTACCCTTACCCCAGATGAATTTGACATTTTAATTTCTGCGCTGAATGATGTTTCACTAGAGCTCACAGAAAAGCAAGAAGCAAAGTAGGAGGAGCTATTCAACCGAATCAAGGGCGAACTCAAAGAAGTGCAGCAGGCACTTCAGTCCAGCCAAGTAGTTTCTACAGCTCCATTGATAAGAGGAACATCAAAAACAGGTGATGAGCCCACTCAATTACACTAGATCGTTGATCAAGTCAAAGATCGCCTTCGACGAGCTCAAGAAGACACAACACAAGCCACCCAGGATTTGATGCAAGCACAGAAAGAACTTCTAGAACAAAAGAATGAGGCAGAACAAGAAAATATTTCCCTGAAAGTGAAGTGGGACGAGGAAAAGGAACTATTGCTAGCAAATCAACTTGAGGTACAGGAAAGGGTTCACAAGGCATTGCACTCTGTGACAATCATAGAAGTGAAGATGGAAGATCGTCTCCCATAGCAGGTGACCCAACTAGAAGAAGTAATCCAACAACTCCAACAACGCATCACAGATCTGGAGCTCCACACCATGCTCGAGACCCCCCAAGAAATAAGAGATCTAAGAGAAGCCACTTCTTGAAGCACAGTTGGTCAATTAAATACCTTTGCCTTGGAATGCAAGAAGTTGAGTGCTAGAAGTGCCCAGACTTATGAAACCCTTGCAGAGAATCCAGAATTGCAGACATTGGAGGCACAACTCCAAGAAGAAAAGAAGCATCCAGACATGCTATAGGCATAGATAAAGACTTTGACCCCAATCGAAAGAATGAAGAGGTTCGTAGAACAATGCACAGCCCAAGAACAGGTACATATGCTGCAAAGTAAAGTGATGGAAGTCTCCCAATGACTTCAGCCAATCCAAGAAAAGGCATGCCAACTGTTCATTGAACTTGAAATCCAGAGAGATGAACTCGAACAGGTTGTCATCACTGCAGAACAACGCTTGGAAGGACTTCTCAATGACACAGTGATCCAGGAATTTACTGAGCAAGAGGTCATCGCACTGCAGCAGGTCGAAGCAGCTCGAGCCAAGCTCGAGGCATTCAAGGCGGAATTGATCAAACCTGAGTGACTCGAGACAAGTCACAGGTGAGTGTTGGGGGCCTGTTGGCCCTTGACCAAGTTTTGAAGAATACTTGGTCATATTTGACTATTTTTGGGATTGCAACAGCTTGCCAAAGATGGAGCGCAATGCGAAGCAGAAATTAGGGAAGCAAGACCTATTTTTGGGTCCCTTTTAGGGTTTTGGGTTGATTTAAAGGGAAAGGGATGTTGGCTCGTGGGTTTACCCATGCTTAGGCCCATTTTGTAATATATAAATAGTTACTTAGGAAATGTAAGTAGAGAGTAGTAGTAGTACATCTATGTGATGTATAGCTAAAGGCTTAGTGCTAGTAGCTGGATCTGTGTGATTGGATGTATATTACAAGTGCTCTGTGCATGATTGTAAGCATATTTGAAAGCTAAGAGCAAGTTGTTGTAGTTTTGTGCTGAAGTGCAAGGAAGAAGGATCTAGCGAGCTGCACAGATCTTCTGTCCTATACGAAGTAAGGGTTACTGAAGTTTTGTGTTGTAACCTCTTGACCGAGATAATATAAAGAAGAAGACTTTGTGGACATAGCCCCGGGGTGGGGGTGAACCATAGTAACTTTGTGTATTGTGCTATGTTCTTTGCCCTAATGTGTTTATCTCCTTCTTGGCTAAGTGCTTGTTGTGATTAAATAGATCTAGTTAAGATCTGTGCTTATGATATAAGAATGAATGCTAGAACTTATATATAATATGCTTAGTGCTTGATATGTTGAATCTAACCTATATTTTTGTGGCTAAGTACTGAATCATCTTTAGTCTAATTATTCACTATGACGCTCTGTGCTATCTATGAAGTACCATAAGGGTTAAATATTGATGAATGATCTATGCTAAGTGCCCTGTAAAAGATATAATCACAGATCGGTGTCCCAACTAAGGTTGTAGACATTTGAGTCCTGCAACCACCTCTGCCTCTACCTCGGGTGAGACTTCATCTACTTCGCAGGTGTTGCTGAAAGGGCCAATAGTTAGGGTTTTGTTGGTGCACTCTTGAGCGTTGAACCTTGGGTCTGCCCCTATGCCAACACAACCTTGATGATGGAATGTCTTGACTGGCTTCGGGACTTCGAGACTTCGACTATTCTATTCTCCTATGCACTTTGAAAATATTAAGGTGCATGCACCTTACTTGGATCCAACGGTTGTTGATCCTTCGTTTTCAGATCCAATGGATGGGATCTGTTCCCCTCCTCTGTTCTCTCCTTTGCTTCAATGGATACTGATCTATGGTCCATATTTCTCCCAACAACCAATTCGATGACTATTGTCGCTTCTCCTTCTGAGTTTTTGATTTCTTCCGACTTGGAAGAGTTTGTAATTGTTCAAAGGCTTCGGCCTTTTTTCCTCCCACGAGACTGACTACTTAAGTCTCATTTGCGTTTTGGTTAACGCTATCTATTCTAAGCTTTTGGATTTACTCAGTCTCTTAAGGGTCTCAGCCTTTCTGATCCCTTCAAATTGTTCTTGTGCCCTCCTAACAACCTCTCGCTCAAAGAACACCTTGTTGATCATTTTCTACAGAGTGTTTAGTAACTCTGTGAGTATCTTCCTCGGATACTCTTTTCCTTGAACTCGATAGAGATTTATCTTTGTGCACACTTCCACCTGCTCGATGCCATCCTGGAAGAGATCTACAGATTTCTTAGTGACTCTATCTCTATGTGCTTCCTCTGCACAGTTTACCCTCCAAGGTATTCAACAACCTTGAGGTTCCCCTTGAGTTTTTGTCGCTCTAGTGCACCCTCCTACAATGTTCTTCTCTGAATCGAAAGAGTTCAGACGCACACTCCTTGCACTGGATACAAAGTTTCAAGACTCTATTATGCACTCCTTGCACAACCTAAAGAACCCATAAACAATTCAGCAAACTCACAGATAGAGGATTATATCTTCTCCTGTAGATGAAACCTGACACATGCATCTACAATATACAATCATAACACACAAACATCATTCATAAAACACACAAAATACACAGAACCATATGTAGGAAATTGTTGGACACACCTACCACACTTTGGGGGGGGGTGAATGAGTGTGGGGCTCTTTTTCCCAAAACTTCCCTCTAACACAAAAACTCATCAATTAACATTCAACATTTATTCATTACCCATTGTTGTCATTTATAACCAGTTAGATGTGAGCACATATCAACAACGTATATCAGCAATATATCATCAACAAGTCATCACCACAATGAACACAAGGAACACAATATGTATGTAAAATTTTCTTTTTATTATAGACTACAATCCTTGGGGTTTATCAGCAGCAACTGAATAGAGTACAACTCTACAAGAGCACCAGCTCTATATGCAAGACTCAGCTTACATTCTCAGCGCCAACAGAGATGAGGCAACAATCCTCAACAGATATCAATCTGTCGACAGGTACGCAACCTAGCCGCGTGTGCAAGCACCCTGGCTCACTACAGCCCGCATGTGAACGCGGCTAGTGTATAATGCAACAAGCGTATGCTTCTAAGAAACTAGTGTTTTACTTTTCTTCACATGCTCAGATCCTCTACAACCTGCAATCACTTTCTGTTCTGTCTTCCACTGTCCAAACTGACCCACAACCAGTCACAACACATCCAATCTCTCCAATAGCTTGCTCATGCTCCTCAAAAAATCAATATGAATGCTATCTCAATCATGTATAAACAACTAGTATACCATAACAATCATGTCACTACTGAATCACAAGAGTGTTGCTCACTCCATCAACCAAATCAACCAAACTAAGCCACATCATAGAATCCATACCAAGAATGGCCTAAGCATTCAAAACATATCAAACAATAGTATCTATCAAGACAATAATGTAACCATACCAGTGTCTTAGTGATAGATCTAAGGCCATAGAATGCAGATTTGGAACTTGCCTCATCATCCAAGAGCTTGGCACCAGCTCAAACACAAATCTCCATGAGTTTATTTAGTCCACACTCCCTGTACACAGTCAGCCCGCGTGTACATGCACCCTATACACAGACAACCTGTGTGGGTATCAGAAAATGGGGAATTCTGTGAATCCGAGACTTTTTCCATCAAGATCTTCAACATTTCTGAAACTTTGATGTGTTCATGAGATCCTCCTCTCGATCTCTTACTCAGAATAGATCTTCAATCATGCTCAAGAGATCCACACCAATAAGATTCTCTCACAAGAAGCTCTCCATCAATACTCCAAAAGATATTCACAAGAAGCTCTGGATATTGATCCATAAGGATTCTCACCAAAATGTACATTTTACAAGAGATCCTAGCTTCTTATTTATACTTTCATCTTCTAGGTCACTTAACCCATTTCTAGGTCACTTAACCCATTTTCCTTATTTTAGGGTTAACCACTTTCCATGAATAGAAAGTTCTCAAATACTTTATCATTTAAATATTCCTTCTTGATTTTGTCACTTTACTTTATCATTTAAATAATCCATCTTTATTTTGTCACTTTACTTTATCATTTAAATAATGATATCTTCTTTTCAAGCATTTTTACTTCTTTGACCTTTTGGGGCTTCAAGCCATCATATGGGGGTCCTCCAACTTCATAAGGCCATAACTCTCAAACCGTGAGGAGTTATGTGACATTCCACATACCACCGGAAATGGCATGTCAAGAACTATCCATCTAGGATAGTTTTACCAACAACTTCATTGATCTTCATCTCATTATTCCACATACAAGCATGTGTCCTCCAACCATTCTTCTAGGATAACTCATTCCATAAAGTGTCTTCCCATGAAGGCTTTCACCATAAGGGGACCACTTTGGAGTTCATCCATTTTTGTACCTTATCAACCATGATAAGACACTAATGATTCATCTTTGCATCGATTGGTTTCCACTTGGACATATATCATTCTTATCAAGGGCATCATATCAATCAATTACTTGA
>JASDQU010010599.1:71907-92532 GCA_032191745.1 Picea mariana | reverse complement strand
CTCACTCCATCAACCAAATCAACCAAACTGAGCCACATCATAGAAGCCATACCAAGAATTCCCTAAGCATTCACAACATATCAAACAATAGTATCTATCAAGACAATAATGTAACCATACCAGTGTCTTAGTGATAGATCTGAGGCCATAAAATGCAGATCTGGAACCTGCCTCATCATCCAAGAGCTTGGCACCAGCTCAAACAAAAATCTCCATGAGTTTATTCAGTCCACACTCCCTGTACACAGTCAACCCATGTGTACACGCACCCTATATACAGACAGCTCGCATGGGCATCAGAAAATAGGGTTTTCTGTGAATCCGAGACCTTCTCCGTCAAGATCTCTGACATTGCTGAAACTTTGATGCATCCATGAGATCCTCCTCTCACTCTCTTCCTCTGAATAGATCTTCAATCATGCTCAAGAGATCCACACCAATAAGATTCTCTCACAAGAAGCTCTCCATCAATACTCCAAAAGATATTCACAAGAAGCTCCCCATTGATCCACAAGGATTCTCACCAAAATGTACATTTTACAAGAGATCCTAGCTTCTTATTTATACTTTCATATTCTAGGTCACTTAACCCATTTCTAGGTCGCTTAACCCATTTTCCTTATTTTAGGGTTAACCACTTTCCATGAATAGAAAGTTCCCAAATACTTTATCATTTAAATATTCCTTCTTGATTTTGTCACTTTACTTTATCATTTAAATAATCTATCTTGATTTTGTCACTTTACTTTATCATTTAAATAATGATATCTTCTTTTCAAGCATTTTTACTTCTTTGACCTTTTAGGGCTTCAAGCCATCATATGGGGGTCCTCTAACTTCATAAGGCCATAACTCTCAAACCGTGAGGAGTTATGTGACATTCCACATACCACCGGAAATGGCATGTCAAGCACTATCCATCTAGGATAGTTTCACCAACAGTTTCATTGATCTTCATCTTATTATTCCACATACAAGCATGGGTCATCCAACCATTCTTCTAGGATAACTCATTCCATAAAGCGTCTTCCTATGAGGGATTTCACCATAAGGGAACCACTTTGGAGTTCATCCATTTGTGCACCTTATCAACCATGATAAGACACTAATGATTCATCTTTGCATCGATTGGTTTCCACTTGGACATATATCATTCTTATCAAGGGCATCATATCAATCAATTACTTGACATCAATCCAAACAAATCATTTACATCAATGACATATGATCCAACAATCTCCCAAATAATCAAACCATTGGCATCAATGACAAGAGAGTCTCAACGCTTTCTCTTCTCCTAAGAAATCTCAACTATCCTCCATGTTCAACAACCTCATTTGGGCATACCATACTCCTACCTTTCCCAAAGGTTTCTTAAGGTTCCCTCCGACTACCTATCTTCTCAAAAGAAGCTAAGTACCCCTTAGTTTCATTACATTTAAGTCTAGTAGTGAAACTCCTAGATCACTCACGATCATTCGCTCCCAAGCGTTCTGATCTTCTTAAGTTTTCAATCAGTTCAGAAAAAATATTTACAAGAAACGCTAGTGTTTAAGACTCCAAAATGATTCAAAGGTGCACATGGCGCTGAGTTGTCTCTCCACGTGTGCTTGCTGACGATGCTCCTGCATCATACTCCACTACTGGGAAAATCATGAGATCCTGCTCATGGCTCCCTCTACTATGTTGTTGAGATCCGCCAGGGTCCCAAACTTGAAATTGGAGTTATCCACTTGCTCCCTTGATTTGCTTCTCATGCTGCCCTGCTGCTCCTGGAGGTTCTCTTATGTTCTATCCTTCTCTACTGACTTCTTCTTGTGCTGCTTCCAACATCAATCTTTTAATATCCTCTATTTATTTTTCTAGCTGGTCCAATGGTTGGCTCTTCTCATTCATCTCATTCCGCTGCATCTCCTTTCCATCAATCTCCAACTTGACTTGTTGGATTAGTCGACTTTGCATCTCTACCCTTCTCTCTAGGGCCTCCAGTTCTTCACATATATCAACAAAATCCATGCCATCTGTTTCTCTCTCCTCTATTGTAGGTCCACATTCTACAGTCATTTCTTTCTCAAATTCCTGGCTGAAAAATTTGAACCATTCCTCCGAATTCTCTTCTCCTTCTGCTACTACTGTAGGTTCTAATTCTTCATGTTCATCTTTTTGGCTGACATTTTCGAGTAATTCCACCCAACATTCTTCTTTCTCCATCTCTTGGGTGCATTGTAATGTGTTCTATTTGTTTTCCATGGCAGTATCTGTTGGTTGATTCCTCCTCTCATGCATGCTACTTTGTTGTGTTTCATCCTTACTAATGGATAGATCAATCAGATCCCCTACATCATCTTCATTTATGGTGGCACTAGTTGACTACTTTGTTGCAGACTCCAGTTCTATAGTCTCACCACTGAGTTGTTGCTCAACTTCTTCCTCTGACAGAATGAATTCTATCATCTCCCTTGTTGGCATATATTTAGCTTTCTCCAACTGCTCCTCATGATGACATCCTGTCTCCCTTTGCCTGACTGCACCCTAATAGTCCTTTCCTAGTTATGAATTGTTCAATCAATCCTCCAACATCTTCAGCTCTCACTTCCATTGAGTGAGCAATTCATCTGAATTCTCCTCTTTTTCTGCTGGGGAAGACATCGATCTATTCTCCTTCTATTCCTCTTTGAAAATCCTTGCCAACTCTCTTTCCTCCGCTGCACCTACATCACAGACACAGTTAGATTTAAAAGAATTTGGCCCCATGGCCTCTTTCTTTGATTCTTATTGCACCACCTCCTCATCTGCAACTCTTGCATTAGCCTATGCTGGACTAATTGAAAGGAATATTTGAATTCCCTCAATGATTAGAACACTCCTCTAGTCCTCCTCCTCTATGATGGAAGTATTTAGCTTCTCATCATCTTCATTCACATGGCCCGCAACTCCACATGAATCTTCAATAGATGAGGCCTCTCCTTTGCCTCCATTTCATCTATTAGCACCCCTTGCTGATCTAAACTCTCTTCAAAGCTCCTAAGACCTTCAGATAGTCTCACCTTTCCCCTTCCCATCTGGAAAATTTGGGTTCCAGTCCTGCCCTCCTGGCAATGTATGAGATCTCTTCTTGATCCCATCTCATTGCCCATCTGGAAATCTAAGAATTTATCTCTTCCCTCCTGGCAGTTCATGAGATCTCTAGCTGATATCATCTCCTCCTCATCACCGAGGTTCCTCCCAATATCTGGGTCACAAATGTGAATCACTTTCTCCTCTATGCCATTGAGGTTTTTAGCATGCCTCAGTCACTTCTTCACTACTTGTTGCTGCCTTCTGGCTAACAAATTCTGGACATGCCACTTATCTTTCCTCTTCAAAGGCCATTCATATGTCCAGTGTACCTTTCCTTCCTCCTGCATATTCAATGTCTGCTTCTCCATTTTTTCTCTGATTTCCCTAAGCTCCTTGTCCACCTGTTATTTCTTCATCTATTGGTGGTCTTTATACTGACCATGCCTATGGCCTCCAGTAGCCATTTTCACACTCTGCATGCCCTCCTGGAAAGTCTGTGGATTACTCTTCCATTAAGAGCATCTCCAACTTATCCCTACAACCCAATTGGATGTTCATTTGTTGTTGGACACTTGCAATAATCCTTCACACAGAGCATCAGTACTCTGTCTCCTTCTTCATCTATTTTCTATAGATGAACTTAAGTTTCTAATACCATTTGACTATCTTCTTTATCTCCTCCTTAACCTATTGTCTACATACAAATTCAAGTTCTTGATACTACTTGATGTTCTGAGGAAGTCTTCTCTTCCCTTTTCCTACTGTCTGAAGAAAAATTATCACTCTGATACCACTTGATGGTATTATACTATCTCCTTTCTCCTTCCTAAAAAAAAATCAGGGTCCAATACCACTTGATGCAGACCCCCCTTCTCTCCTCGGGTTTGCTCGACCTCCCGGTCAAGGACCTTCGATTCTCCAAGCCAAATTAGGTCTCTGAAACCTTAATGGTCTCATTTGTAATTAAACACACACCCTTTCATCTTTTGGTGCAGGTCCTATGATACTCGAAACCTCTTCCTTCGCACTACCAAACTTTCAAAGTTCAAGCCTTAGATCCTCTTCCATTATCCCTTTCCCGTATGTGACCTCGAGCTATGTCCTCACGTAAGCACGTGATTGTGGGGTGGCCTAGAGTGGTTTGAGACCACACCACATTTCTCCCTGCAAGTAACTATCAACTTCCATGCATCCCTTTGGAAATATCGTGGTTTCGATTGAGGCTCGTTCTAAGATTTCTAAAACCTGATCAGTTTTTGTCCCCACTGTTAAGCGTGACCATCGATCTTGTGATCTTGGGCATTGCCTCTTGATCGCCAATTGATATTTATCCTCTTTCTTCCTTGGTCAACTATTAGTCAATGACCCTTTCTCTCCTTTCTCATGCACTCCCAGATCTCCACGATCTATCGATGCATATCCTCCTTCCAAATCGACGACTACAATTGATTTCAGCCCTTTGGGCTTCGGGAGTTTCAAACTCCTGCATACTCTCTCTCCCCTGAATTGTTCCGTACCCAAAATTACAGATCAGGTGCCACGCATCCACCTTTAATCAATGGCTCTAGTCCACTTTGGGACTTCGGGCTTCAGAATTCTCAATTTCCCTGCTTGCTTCCTCACAGAATTGTTTCACCCAGATTTCATGATCTGTCGACGTGTGCCCTCCCACCAATTGATGACTATGATTGACTTTAGCTCTTCGGGCTTCAATAGTTTAGACTCTTCACCTTCACTTTTTCCCGGAGCACTTCCACTCGAAGTACACGATCTGTCGACGTGTGCCCTTCTGGATCTGACGGCCACAAACCACTTCAACTCTTTGGGGTTCGGGAGTTTCAAAATCCTGTGCACTCATTCCTTCCAGAGTGCTTTCACCCAAAGACAATATATTTCCACCACATGTCCCTCTAGATCTAACGGTCAAGATATTCTTCACCTACATCGACTTCCTTTCGGAGTGTTACACCTCCTAGCTTTTGGATCTCTCGCCACATACTCCTCAGAACGGGTGGTTGCAATCTACTTCATCCTTCAGAGCTTCAGGATTTTTTACACTCCACACCTGAAATCCTTCGAAGTGACTTTCCCCAAAGTCTTTGATCTGCTAACACATGTCTCCAAAAGACCAATGACCTGGATCTATTTCGACTCTTAGGATATCCGACGATTTCTCTTTCTCCTCGACCAAAAATCTTCTGAAATGCTCTCGCTCTAAAGTTGTGGATCTTGCGCCACCTATCAACCTTGAATATGCATGGTCTCGATCGGCTTCGAGACATCGGGACTTCAGCTAACTCGTTCTCCTATGCACTTTGAAAATATTAAGGTGCATGCACCTTACCTGGATCCAGTGGTTGTTGATCCTTTGTGTTCAGATTCGATGGATGGGATCTATTCCCCTCCTATGTTCTCTCCTTTGCTTTCCTAGACACTGATCTACGGTCTAGATTTCTCCCAACAACCAATTCGACGGTTGTTGTCACTCCTCCTTCTGAGCTTTTGATTTCTTATGAATTGGAAGAGTTTGTAATTGTTCAAAGGATTTAGCCTTTGTTCCTCCCATGAGCTCAATTTCTTAAGTATCATCTGCGTTTTAGTTAATGCTATCTCTTCTAAGATTTTGGATTTACTCAGTCTCTTAAGGGTCTCGGCCCTTCTGTTCCATTCAAAGGGTTTTTGTTCCCTCCTAGAAACATATCGCTCAAGGCACACCTTGCTGATCGTTTTCTACAGAGTGTTCGGTAACTTTGTGAGTATCTTCCTTTGATACTCCTCTCCTTGAACTCAATGTCCACCTGGCAGAGCTCTACAAACTTCTCAGTGACTTTGTCTCTTTGTGCTTCCTCTGCACAGTTTACCCTCCAAGGTATTAAACAACCTTGAGGTTCCACTTGAGTTGTTATCTCTCTAGTGCGCCCTCTTGGCATGTTCTTCTCTGACTCGAAAGAATTCATATGCATCGCACTAGATACAGACTTTCAAGACTCTATTGTGCACTCCTTGCACAACCTAAAGGACCCAGAAACAATTCAACAAACTCACAGATAAAAGGATTCTATATTCTACTGCAGATGAAACCCGACACATGAATCTATAATATACACTCATAACACACATACACCATTCATAAAACACACAAAATACATAGAACCATATGTAGGAAAAACTGCTCTTTTTCATTAACATGAATGCATGTACAAGTGTTTACAAAAGTTGGACTGCTACAGAGTCTCAACACTTTCTCTTCTCCTAGAAAATATCAACTATCCTCCATGTTCAACAACCTCATTTGGGTGTACCATACTCCTACCTATTCCATAGGGTTCTTAGGGTTCCCTCCGACTACTTATCTTCTCGAAAGAAGCTAACCACCCCTTAGTTCCATTACACTAAAGTCTAGGAGTGAAACTCCCAAATCACTCACAATCGTTCGCTCCTAAGCATTTTGATCTTCTTCAGTTTTCAATCAGTTCAAAAAAAAATATTTACAGGAAACAACAACGTTCAATATTCCAAAATGATTCAAAGGCACGCTAGTGCACTGAGTTGTCTCTCCATGTGTGCTTGTTGACGATGCTCCTGCATCAGCGCACTTAGGAGTCTCTAGGCACCCTCTAGGGCTCACAATCAAGAAAACCTATTCCCAACAAGTCTCCCTCAAGGGAATTAGCCTTCCCCAAGGAAAACCAAGGAGAATTTTACACCCAAATCCACATAGGATTCAT
Source organism: Picea mariana (assembly GCA_032191745.1). Taxonomy (NCBI): domain Eukaryota; kingdom Viridiplantae; phylum Streptophyta; class Pinopsida; order Pinales; family Pinaceae; genus Picea; species Picea mariana. The sequence continues at coordinate 85,744 of JASDQU010010599.1, read as the reverse complement.
AGGGTTTCACAAGATAACAGGGTTACAACAACTCCTCCACTCACACCCCACAATTCATGGTCATAATGATGGAATGAATGAGAATCCCCATTTTCCACTAAGTTCCCACTTTAAATATGCATGCCAACCTTTTGACAAGTGGCACTCAATTAACCCCTTTCCCCACCACTTGGGAACTCATTCTCCCACTTGAGAACTTAGGATAAAATTATAACATATGGACTTAGGAATATATTATTATATTCCTTTGGCTTAATACCCCTTGACTGATCCCCTTTTCATCAAGTCATAGCCCCCTTTACCTCTCGTGGAGTCCTAGCCCCTCATACTCTCTCATCTAACTTGGTTTGCAATAGTGATATATTTCATTAATATATCAGAGTGTGATTAAAATTTAAAATGATAGGCTAACTGGAATTTCATCATACATGCTCTCCAGCCTAATATCACATAGGTACTCCAACCCAAAATACATAGGCACTCTGGCCCAAAACATCTTGGCTCACTAACCTATACAAATTATGTACATTTACATCATGGGCTCAACCTGGGGGTGTTACATGAGGTCAACATCACTAATGAAGTGGTTATTGAGTTGAAGCTAACATCAAAGGCAACGTCCATCCAATTGTTTCCTTAAATATTTCAAGAGAAGCTTCTCTTCTTGGAGATGTGTAAGATATTGGTGCATGGAGGTCAATTACATTGGGAGTTACTTGAAACTACATGACATTGGATGAAGCAATCATTTTTTTTGTGCACTTGGTCCCTTTGGTGAACCTATTGAATGCATTCCTGAGAGATATTTGGAGCAATAGCTACATCACTAGTGGAGATCACTAGTTTTGGAATTCATTATTTCTATTTGAATGATGTGTAAAGCTACAACCATGGCATATTGATGATAGTCACCTATATCCATACATGTGTAGTAATTGTCAGTTATTTTGGACATAAGAAGGTATTGTGATTACACATGAAGGAGGTTATTCAATTGAAATTTTTGTAGAGATAGAGTGTTGGGTAATCATGAGTAAACAATAAAGAGTTGTTGCATGTTGGAAGAAATGGATCTTAGCGTATAGAACATAGACCACTCTTCCTTTCAATGATTTGTTTTGTAATGGAAAATTGAATGCTAAGATGTCAATGTTGAATGAATGTTGCATAAATTCAATAGTGAACAAGCAAAGGTTGGAACTCAACTTGTCTTCCATTGGTTACCACAATAGACCATCTCCAAGTTTGAGAATGAAAGAGACTCGAACAGGGATGATTTTAAGGATGGAAATTTATATTAAAATGTAGAAACCTGGGCTAATATTACTAGTCCTTAATATGGAAAATGTAAAATGTTTGGCGATAGTTTTGTAAAAATATTCAAATTTCTAGGGATTTAATATAGTTTCTATAACATTTTGGCTATTTTTAAGGTAAAATAATTTTATTCTATGGAATTTGGGCGAATTTTTTTAAGAAAAAATGGAAATTGGTGAATCCTTTTTTGGAAAAAACATGGAAAATTAGCCCATTTGCAAAATTTAACCTCTAAAATCATCTATGGTCACTCAGATGCTGAAGATGGGAATGGATTCTGATTGAATATTTTCAAATATGAATATTGGTGCATAGAAAATAATCAATGGGTAGACTTATACATTGCGAGAACAAGTGGAGCCAGTAAAACTAGACCCATATCCATATCCAAAAATAAAGCTAGAAGCCAAAGTCGAGATCCAGAGTTAGGTGTATACAAGGGAAAAAGTTGAGAGCCATGTTCCAGAGAAATAAACAAGAGGAATTTTGGTCTAGAGATTGATTTCCTAGAAGATTTTGGAGACCAAAATCCTCTCAATGGAGAGGTGTGATCCAAAATGGATTTCAAATCAAGCACAAATGGGACAAGACTCATCACATGCAAGTAGTTGGAAAAAATCCAAAATTGAAAAGAGAAAACAAATTACAATGCAAACACTTAAAAATTAAATAAAAGAAAATAATGAATGAGAAAAAATGAAATAAGAGAAAAGAATGTTAGAGAATGGGAAATGAAAGGAACGGATTCTTGGCCTTCCCATTACCCTTATCTTTTCCTATATCCTCTTGTATTTTGAATTATAAAGGGTCATGTTGACGAGTCCAATTGGCGTGTCAAATAGGTAAGGGAAAATGTTCTATGGAAAGTCCCAATTAGATTCCATCTCATTTTGGATGGAAAATTCCAACCATTATGTGGGCCTAGTTGCCACTTAAGAATTTAGATTACAAAAACGAGGACGAATTGTCCTACAAATAATTCTTTTTAAAACTAAATTTAACTGCTTAAAACAAACTTAAAACAATCTATTCTACTTTATTTCTATCCTATCTTGATTAGGAGCTTTCTTAACAATATAGATATAGTAAAATATTATTTCACTTGCTGCAAAAATAGTTCATGTCAACAATGACATAATTAAACGATAGTATAGCAAATATTAACCATAAATAGTTACAGATTATACATGTAACACCACCACTGCATCCATTAGAAACCACACATTAATAAGTTGCTCAAATGACAAACACATAAATAGTTCACATACAATGTTATTCATGAAACGTATAAATCAAATTTATATGTATAATAGTCCCATACACAAACAAAAACATCTATGGTTGCTAAAATTCCTTCTGCTCTTTATTTCATGAGAGATAATAGTATCATCCAATGTTACAATGGGAAAAAGTCCTTATCTCTCCCATTGAACTCTCTTTTATATAATAAGAGAGTATCTTTACATTCTGTAAATGCAAGGGCTACAATTACATCTCTTCATTTCAAATATTTATGTATTATATACAATTTGAATGCAATTAAACATTATTTAACTATACAAAATCATGAAGATCTTTTCGAAGACATATCTTCCATATATGTAACCCATGAGTCATACGCCTCAGTTATATATCCTAGTATATTTAATTTCATCTTCTATCACTCCATCTCTCCATGATACACTCGGTCATCAAGTTCTCTTTTCAAATCCTTGTCAATTCTTCATACAAATCCATTTGCACCTTAGGCACATTTGATGGGTTGGATAAAGTACTAACTCAAGAATTTTGATGCGAATTATTTTCAAAATGAAATGAAAGGAGATATATTACAAAGAAATACATACAAATATTTCCAGAAACAGAGAAATGCAACAATACATGATTTATATTAATGAAGGAAATGTATAGAACCTGTAAAAATACATAGTGAATGAACTTGCTAGAATGGTGGCAGCTTATCTCTGAGATGAGATGTGATGACTACACTCATTCACAAGAATATGCATACAATGAGTCTCTGAAGGCCTTTTACAATAAACATGAATTCCAAAACCCTAGACATTGAAAAACCTAACCCTATGACATGAAGCACCAAATGTCATGTGGGCCCCGTTGGGGTAAGTTAGTACATCAACTTCCCAGGGTCGGAACTTTTTCATACAATATTCATTTTAGACGTGTGATAGCCCGTTGGAAAGGTATTTTCAATAAATACACATTATGCCATAAAATATTGACTTCATCAATTTATCGACTATGGAAAGCCCAAAAAACGTTGTTTAGGGCCTCAAAACAGCCCCAAAAGTACAAATATATGTACTAACATGAAAAATGTCAAAATAAGCTAGTTGGAATAGGTGGTTTTATCACTTGAAGTTGTTATGGGTCAATTCATCCTTATATTTTTTATTTTTTATCGTTAGTCTTGTTTAAGTTTTACTTTTGATCTCCTCCTTATGGTTTTCTTAGGTCTTAGCACAAATAAATTAAGGCTGATGTTGGCCCATACCTTTGGTTTATATATTCATATCATCATAGGATTAGACAACCATCACCATCATCTTTATGCCACCACTACCTTGACATGTCACCACTTCCACTATTCGCTTAAACCCCTCCACTTTGTCCCTCTACCTGTTAGAAGGTCAAATCAAATTCGTTTTAGTACGTTGCCATCTCATCAGGACATTTAATAGCGCATCTCAAGTACATCTTCCCTCATTACCATTATTTCACTTATGAGGCTTGTGTCATTTGATCTCCTTGTTTTCAACATTCATGATTTAAAGGAAATAATTTGGGATTTAGTCATTTAAGTCGATCTAACTATTTTCTCAAAGATTTCAAAATTGCTCCTAGCTTGGTGCTGCAGAAACTGTTATGTAGGCGTTGCAGAATCTACTGCCAACTGGCTGGGAAAGGTGATTTGGAGGTTAAACCTATTTCAGGGGGTTTCATCCAATATGAAGCCTATCTACTGTTAAGACATAATGTCCAGGTACTCCTTGAGTTTTTTAAGCTCTATTGAATATCAGATTAAGGTTGTGCTTGTGTTTTCCCTCCTGAGCGCTAGAAATTGTTGATCCACATTACCAACCTGCCCCCTTTACCCTTTTTTTCACAAATTCTTATCCAGCTACAGTGTTTTCAGCCTCTTTTACTAAGATCGAGCAACCCTTGTTGTCAAATCCATTGTGATTATCTTTTTCTTGGCATTTTTTGTTTATACTATGAATTCTACTTCAAATTCTGTTGTGAATCCCTTGTTTCAGCACTGCAAACCTGTGCGTCAACTCAACACCGTTATACTCATACCACACAACCTGTACCAACTGATAACCTTTGAAAATCTCCTTTTTTTTATTTCAATTCTAAATCTTGTCTATGTTGGAAATTGAAATAGACTTGTTGTTAAAGTTGGATGATCTTGGAAATGATGGTGAAGGGTTATCTTAAATCTTTTGCAGTTGTTTTCTACTTGCATATCTATTTTTCCTGAAGGGTTTTCTTCCATTTCTTAACCATCAAATTCCCTTTCATAAGCTTAGAATTAAAATAGGCAGAAAGACTCCAAAGCCTTAAAAGAAACCAGCTTTGAAAAAGACCATCATTCCAAACCCTAAGACATTTGTCCTTTGTTTGGCCTCTCACATCTCTCATATTGTTGTCTTATTTTTCCTCTTATAACAACAAATGGATACACCAAAACAAAAAAAGACTCACAAGGGTGGGGGCATAGTCAAGATCGAACCCTATGACAAACAACTATTTGTTGTTGAACCTTTGATCAAAGAGGTCTTCCAGAGAGTTGGATGTTTCAATTTCTGTCAGAAAATGTAGAGGGGTCACCCTGAGGTAGCCAAAGAGTTTTCCTTGAATTTTGATGGCACCAAAACCAATGTGGGAACCCTTGAAATAGAGGTATCTGAAGAAACCATTGCAACAACTACTCAGATAACCAACCATGGTGAAAGATGGATTAAATCCATGAATTTAAATGCATCCTTCTCTAAAGAGTTCCTTAAACCAGAATGTTAGGGAGATAACATATCAAAGGGAGTGCCTAGGAGCCACTTGGTTGAGGGAATTGACAACATTCTAAGGGTGATCTAGATATCTTTCACCTGTGAGGGCAGGTTCAATATGATTTACTAATACCACATTAGACTTTTGTTGCACTTCACATGAAAAGACCTCATGAACCTCCCTTTCTATTTATTTAGGAGTATTGGGAAAATGGTTGAAAGGGTCCATGCCAAGTCCAAGGCTATGGACACAAGTTCTTTCACTCAGGGTTGATTAGGATGCTTGTGATGGAGGAGTTGAAGAAGAGAAACATAGCTTGGGAGAAGTTCATTTCCTCTTCACATCTGCAATCAAACGTAGCTCCTATTCCTTATTCTAAGGTGTAGAGCCCTCTTCAAGATGATAGTGTTGTTCACATAGAGACAAGTAAAAAGAGGAAGGACAAACACATTTCTAAATATGATAAGGCTCCTAAGAAACAAGAAGAAGAAGGGGGATCTCATCACTTTCCACAAAGGGATTTTTCACCCCAACCAGCTCAGAATTGGCAGAAATTTCATCAGCTAAAGCCATAGACAAAAAAGGAAGAAAACTACTCTTCCCACCACCCACTACTGCAGTTGAAAATAAAACGAGGAGACCCTTCACCAAGTTATTAGCCAAGAAGTAAACTGTTGAAAAAGAGGTAATAATAGAAGCTCTGATCAAGAGGAAGGATAAAGGTAAAATTGAGACCGTTGAAAAACATGTTGAATTCATAGACATAACCACTCCCCCTGATAACCCCACCTTCAAACACTAATTAGACAGCTCAAAGATGCCAGAAAGGATATTTATCACTTGAAGGGAGAGGGATTGGCTGAGAGGAAAAATTTGAAGGATCTGATGGATATGTATTTGGAAACCATTGACAAAGCTAGGCTTATAGCAAAAGAGATTTCTTCCCCTTCATAGGCAGGTTAGGAATCTATATAGGCAGAAAAGATTGAAAATCTCAGATTAGAAAGATTAATATGGAGTTACGGCCTTTCAAAGACAAATTATCTCAAGTAAATTTGAATGTGTTAGCTCAAGTTGCAACCAGAAGGAGTACTAGACTCAGGAAGTGAAGTGAAGTGGCTGAAAGAATATCAGTTTTGAAAGTGGTTATCCTTGCATTTTGAATTTTTGGACGGAAGTATCATGCTTATACTTGAATTTTCATTCATACACCCTATTAGGAGGCTTCCACAGGCTTATCTATCTTTGGAAAAAACATTTGGGTATTTTTGGCTCAAATTGCACAAATCAGACATCTAGAGGACATTTTGTATTGCCTAGCATTGCGAAATGATCTACACAGTCAGAAGCTGCAACCTCACTACAAAATTTGCTGCGAAATGATCTAGACAGTCACAAGATGCAAATTCACTGTGGAATCAACTGAAAAATGGTTTACATAGTTGGGAACTATAGAATTCACTACGAAATCTATTGTGAACTAGCTGATACAGTCAGCGCTACAAGATTTGCTGCAAACTCCAATTTTTATGGGTTCAAGAGGATCATTGGTCACTAGATGGCTAGTGGAGCATAACATAGATGCTTGGAGGTCATTTAGAGATAGAGGACACCTGGAAACAAAGGAAATGTGCTCAAGGGACACCTCACTATGCAAAGATTAGGGTGTTAGGATGGTTTCCAACATTTCCCTTTTTTATAGAAGTTTGTTTTTTTCACTTGTACAGTGTAAGATTTTCAGTTTTAGGAGAAAGAATCCCATGTTAGAGGATCAAGATCACATTGTATGTTGTCATTCCTTGTTTAGGCTATAAATGCAACATTAAAAGAACATTTTTGGGTTTGAATGGTTGATGTAAAAGACTTTGTTTTGGTAATTTTAATAAAACAGAGCCTACTCTGGTTTTGATGTATTAGACTTGATGAAATATTGTTTAATGGAAGTTAGTTCTCTTTCTTTCATCTTATTTCTCTCACTCTAAAATTATACTATCATTGAAGGATTCAAATGATATATGTAGTTGTATGACAATGGATCTTTGATTGTGATACTATTATAGCTTTGTCAGAGTTTTGTTTTCTTGGATTTAAGAAGTTCTTGTATCCGAAGCATTTCCCTCTTTTGTCTACTGGCATAGCCTGAAGCTAGTGGTAGTTTCGATTCATTTTCTCACTAAGTCTTCCTATTATTCACACTAATTCTCAAAACCATGAACTAAGTTAAACAACACCTCTTTTTTTGTTGCACTTTACCCATAATTTCCTATGTTCTGACATTGTTGAACTGAGTTTTATCCATTTGACACCTCATTTGAAAACTTATGTCATAAACCTATTGATGGGTATTGAGCTTGCACTTTACCATTCAAAGTGAAAATTTTAGTGCTAACAGGTGGGAGGCCACCAATATCCACCTGGATGTTGTGTAGGGATTCAAGATATCCCCGGAAGTGAATAACCCATAATTACAAAGAGATGTCACCTTTACAAAGAAACGCGTTGAACTAAGAACTGTCAAGATGACCCAAGTGGAATTTGGAACAGGTCGGTGGCCACCAATATCCACCTGGATCAACTTATTTGTTGAAATTTACGAGTTATTCAATGGTTTAATTTATATTATCTTTGTTCTCCTCTACCTATGTTGTCCTCATATTTCCAGGTCCTCCTTGAGTTAGCTCATCCATGAATAGCATTTTAAATATTTCTAGAAACTCATTAACAAAATTACACATTCTAGCACAAGATTTGTTGATGTTGATTATGGTTTCCTTAACATCCTAGTAGCATTTTTTCTAATTGTACAACAAAATTTGAGTTTCCCCCTCTTCCTTCCTATTGAAATTGAAAAGGTCTGAGGGGTCTCCTTGTGTATACCTTGCCATTATATTATCTTATCAAATGCATGTTCTGCATTCGTTTATTGGATTTTAAGCTCATCCAGCCAATCAAATAGCTTGATGATATCCTCCTGGTAGTCTTGGATGTCATTCAACTCAATGACAAAGTTTTTCTAGTATTCCCTTATTTCTTCATTTTCCATTGTAGCTTCTTCTCTCACAAACTTAAGGATATTGGTTACTTTGTTTCTTTCTTTTGGTTTTGCTTCTAGATTTTGTATGTTTTCTTCATATTTAATGATTTTAACTCTCTACCTCCCAGAGAGGAAAATATTTTCCTATTTCTTTCTTCTTATCAACTCAATCTCCTGCAAATGTGCTTTTCTCAAAACTTCTACTTCAAATTTATAGAGATGGTCTTTCTCATATTCATTCTTCTATAGTTCCTCTTCCATTTGTGCTTTTTGTTATTTCAATTACTCCTCCAATACTAATACCTTGGCTTTGTAACTATCCAGTGTAGCATTTATCTCACTAATAGTGACTAAGTTATCCCCTGAAAAGTAACTTAGGGGTAAGGTTCTGTCAATTGCGTTGGATTAGGGATGTTTCCCCAAATTCTATGAGTGTTTAATGGATTCTCCCCCCTGAACTTGTATCAATTTACACTAGAGCGATACTGAATTCGGAAGACAAAACTAATCCCCATTTATATCAATGCATACAAGAAATAGATACTTCTTATAAGAAGAGAGAGAGAGAGAGAGAGAGGCCTTACACCTTGAATCCTTCATTCAATGTTGATCCCTTCTCTCACTTCTTGAAGCGCCCTGGATCTCTGCTTGAACTATCCTGCAATAGAAAACAGAGAATAGGATGATACAAGGTAGTAATACATTCAAATAGCATATAGAATGTCCATATATTCAAAGATACATAGGAATACATTGACATATAACATCAAAATGAACCAATAAACACACAATAGGGGGAAAGAGAACTCTTATAATACCAACAATGTGAGAAAGGTAGTTACAACCTGATTCAACCTTCGGTACTAGTTTGGAGCCAATTGACATGGGTTCCTCCAAAGACCTTCAAGCTTAAATTCAAGTGGTGAGGATCTTCTTTGGATAAATCAAAATTTATAGGAACACACCGTGTAGTTATAAATAGAAGGAAGGAACACTGTAAAAGGAGTTTCCAGGTATGGGATGCTACTCAGAGAATGAAGGGGTATAGGGAAGTTTGCTAAAAAGTTTCCAACATGATCTTGCACCTCAGTTCTTCCCCCTCATCCATGACCCCAATGGTACATTTATACCATCCTTGATAGGTTATGTAGGTTGAATTATGTTTGGTACAAGCTTAGGGAGGTTGGGAAATGATCCCAATTGAAAACCCCACTCGAAAATGTGGAATTATTTTATTTTTCACCTTTTTTGAGGGAATCCTCCAGCTACAAAATAGAAAGGCATGGATATTCGTGTGTTGCACAAAATAAACCCGTTGATATAAGCAAAAGCCATGTTTTTTAAGTGACTTTGATGAGGTAAGTTTGGATTTTGATTAACAATCTAGGGAAAAGGGTTGGGCCATGTCACAAATGAATAGATGTAGAAATTTGTTCTACAACATATGCCCCCTAATGTGTGAGTTCAGAAGGGAAAGTGATGGGAAAAATACATTATAACTCTGAGAGGCAAGGTTGCAATGAAATAATCCATGAAGGTTCCTGAGACAACTGATCCACAAAAACCATCATACAAAATCAAGTAAGATTATTCTCTATCCCAAGTCAGGTATACCCATGCTCAGGAGTGATGTATGCATGGCCTCCAAAGAAAATACACCACAGATCCATGGAATATATGAAAGTATGATTATTTTCCATGGCCAAAAACAATACATAGTGGATCCATGTATATATATGAAGTAGCAAACATGGCCACAAATAATACATAGTGGATCCATGTGAAAGTAGATCTTATCCATAAATAGATACACAGTGGAGCTATGTGTCAAAATAAAAAGAAAAGGATATATAGGACCCATAAAATTAAAAAACCAATCATTTGCAAGTACTAATGTATGTGGGGTGGTACAATATATGTCAGGTAGGAGAAAAAAAGATGTGATGCTCATACTTCACCTAAAGTATTCAAAACGATCCATTGTGGTACGAGTCAACACTACATGAATAGATTTGTTGGGGTCAAACACAACAAGACACCGTTTGAGTACCAGACATTGATGTATATCATTAACAAAGGAGATACAACCCACCAGTGTTGATAATGGGTGTCAAGGTGCCATGGTACAATATAACAAGTGTGAATAAATGAGTTGATGTCGAACACCTGGTAGAATCTATCAATCAGGGGACATTGATGTATTCCCACTGTAAAAAATGAGGGAACCTACCACTGATGAATGCAAGCCACAAGGTACCAAATATTACTCTAGATCCTTTTCCCAGAGAAAGATGTGTTTAAGTCGATAGGAAGAGATCCAGTGGAAGGAAGGAATTAGGGCATCCTCCATCATCCAACATGAGGGGTAGCCAAATGCCAAATATTTGGAAAGACTCAGAAGAAAATATTGTAAGGACCACACCGAGGTATGACTCTGGCATGCACTGGATAGAAATAGAACATGTCAAAGATTCTCTGAATAATAATCAATGATGAAGACTACTGGAAAATAAGAGGAATCCACCAATGGGGTTAAATGGAAACTAAGGTATCACATGAATCCCTATGTGTGATGATTGTTTTTTATATTGAACATAAGGGAAACCACTTAGTTTGTGACCAATGATGGTTTGTCATTTGTTGAGCACAAGTTCACCTATCAATAATCGAAATAGGCCGAGGGTGCTACTCTAGGTCATACTCTCATAGAAATGTGTAAAATTCAATAAGAGTAGACTCGCTAGGCAGATGTCAATGAGGACCTTCTATACTAGCACAAGTGATACAAATAGATACTTGTGATAATGAGATGGACTTGATGGAATCGGGAAGGCTGACTTGAAAGAATAGAGAGTTACTACAGAATGGTCGACTCAGGATGAAACTTCCCTTGAACAAAATTATGACACATTATGTGACTTAAGCAGCATGACTATAAACTCGGATACATTTGTGACATAGGAGGCATCAACAAATGCTCCATATGGTTGGAAGAATGACCAACCAGGGGAGAATATACTCAATAATGAGAAATGTGATACATACCTGTTTGTATGGTGCACCCAATGAACATGCTTCCTTTATTTTTGCATCAATGGTGGGGATAGGCACTGATGCATCCATGGGCATAGAGGGTCTTTTGTTAGGACGCAAAAACTGTAAAAAAAAACATACAATCAAATATCTATATAAATAAACAAAATGCAAAATAAATATATAACGATGAAGAAAAAAAAAGGTTTAATATACTAACCTCCTCCATAAAGCTATGTTTTCCAGTGGGCTCTATAGGCCCAAAGCATGTCTACCTGCAGTTGGAGCATCTGTGAGGTTCACATGGATGGCTTCTATGTCCATGTTTCCTCTTCTCACTATACTCTCCTATGCATGATGACGCTCCAAACCCCCTATCAATGTCACTGGCATGCACCTCAGGTCGAGATAGTGCAACAAAAATACTATGGTGCACTAGGCTAGGAGTCAATGAGGAGATGGCTAGATGTACCTTTTGCAAGTTCTCTGCAACAGGAGGATGTTGGGTAGGGGGGTCAGGCCTTCACCTAAGAGGACATGGACCTAACTCGGGGTTGCACCTGACTTGATCTCAATCTCGTGTAGACCCTTGACCCACCCCATGGAAGTCACTAATGTCAAAGTAGTTTACATGCTTACCCATAATAAACTCAACCCATAATTTCCTCAGAAAATATAAGGGCATCTCCCAGTTATTGTAGGGAGGTTTATCAAAAACCATGTACCACCTATCCATATAGTTTTGACTAATCTGTGGATGGATACACCAGTCAATGGATATGTGTTTCATGGTTAATGGTAGTTCTTTTCCATTTCTAGGATTCCCAAAAAAATAGACAATATTTTTTGTTTTGAAATGCCTAGTTCTTTGATTTGATTTCTATCCAAACCAATGCTATGATACTCGTACATTCTTTCCCTATAGTCAACAATATATGTCAATTTCCATTTTCACTTGCAATGGACTGGATAATGATGTCCAAAGAAGTGGCCAAGGAGACTCTGCTAGGTTCTCTAGTCTCCCTTAATTGTTCCTCAAGGTTTCTTAATATCACGAACCCCTCATTAATTTCACTGTTTACATTCTGTGCTGGTGGTGGTGGGTTTGAGTTTTGATCTTTTTGGTTTTCTTGTGAGGGGTTTAAATTTTCTTGGGGTTCCATTGTATTGTATATGCTGCAATTTAACATCCATGGCATGTAAATTAATTTCTTTTTTTATTTAAAATACTAAATCACATTTTTTTTTCAATTTAGATTATTGGGAGAAAAATACTAAATTAGATTGACTAAATTGGATTAAAGTTAAGATAAATGTAACATACATGGATACACGGTGGCAGTGGTGGTGGAAAGATCCTCTCTTTCTTCCTCCTCGCTTTACACTATTTTCCCAATGAAAAATGCGACCACGATTTTTTGCACAAAATCACTCTTGGGAGGTTTTTAAAAAAACAACAGTAAGAATGCACACATGTTCTTAATAGCGCACACACACTCCTACTGCTTAACCTACGTGGCAATCCACATGGAGGTTCGACCACATCCGAACCTATAGTTGTAGAAACACATGCGGGTTCCTAGGAACGTGCACACATTCTTGCGTGTAATGTCCCCCACCTCTTGATGAAGAGGATTGGAGAGACCCATTAGTCTAGTCATCCCCACTAGACTATAGTCTCATGCACTATCGGGAAAAGTCAACTAAAATCAACATTATAATATTAAGTTGACTTCGAAAAGGAAATTTAACTCAATGAAATAATAGAACACATGGGGGTGAGTTAGGAGTTAACCCTAGGGTTTAACTAACTCAACAAAGAAACAAATTAAAGGTATAAAGGAAAGGCAAGGGCGCACCTCTCAATTAAATTGGATTATTAGTGCATTTTTCTTTTGGGCTCTAGAGCACAACCATTTTGAGGGTTTTGAGAATACAAACCCTAGAGGACAACTCGATTGTGAAAGGTCCCACCTCTCTTGTTCCAAGATTGGTCTCAGAGATGCATACTCCACCCTTACCATTCTATATCAGCTATAGGTTGTTAAATTATGAGCTTGATTTCTTATGCAGATTAATTCTTTTATTTTCTTCAACACTTTGATTCCAGCTTAATACACTTCAGCAATACCAAATCATAATCGAATAGCAATAATTATGTATATAAGTGAGCATGCACATCAACAACACATATGTTGATACTGAGAGGGGGGTGAATCAGTATCAAGTACAATTTAAAAACCTTTTTCAACTTATACTTAAACCATTCGATTATATCCAATGAGCAATGAACAATAGTATAAGAGTTACACCAATACACCACAATACACCATGCACAATATATGAGAAATAATCAATAGTTTTTGTTCAAGGGAAGTAATGACTTCCAAAGGTAGCTACAGCTTCCAAATGTAAAGGGAGGGA
>JASDQU010010599.1:48272-71857 GCA_032191745.1 Picea mariana | reverse complement strand
CAATAGTATAAGAGTTACACCAATACACCACAATACACCATGCACAATATATGAGAAATAATCAATAGTTTTTGTTCAAGGGAAGTAATGACTTCCAAAGGTAGCTACAGCTTCCAAATGTAAAGGGAGGGATAAACCTCCAAGAGGAAGATACAATCCTCCAATATCAAGAGAGTTTTGAACTCTCTATCCTTGCCCCTTCCTTCCACCCAAGAATATATGAGAGATAATAAAACTTTACATTAAATCCTCACCATCAACCAATCATCACATAGAACCTGATAATGATTTCTGAGACTTCTTCAATTTCTGCAATTATTCAATTCTTAGAGTACTCTGATCCTATAGATAATGTTACTCAATGTATTCTCTGAAAATCCTATAATTTTCACTCCTTGAATCCTCCCCAAAAAGAGGTTATAGAAAGAATGGTAGACTTTATTCAATTCTGGTCTATTTAGAAGACCCAACTTGTACAGCATGCCCCGCGCTCAATATTTAACATCTGATTCTGAAACTCACACACAAGAAACTAAAGTCTGTACTCTTTCCAATGGAAGAGGTCCCACTACATTTGTATTCTATATGAAAAATTTATGACTGTTTTACCCAGAACACATGTTTATTGACTAGTTTCAGGACTGGTCACAAACACTATATTCCACAGAGTGTATCTCCATAATTATAGCGAATCAAGAGATAAAATTTTTACCAGAGGTACCTTGATATGTCATCTCAATACCATCGCGATTTCACCATCTGAATCGTTCTAGAAAAAAAAGTTATAGAAAAAATGGTAAGATGACCTGAAAATAACATACCTTAGAACACATCACCAAAAGACTTAATCCTCCCTTGAAATCCGGCCTTCTTTTACTTCTTCTTCCCTCTGAAATTTGACTTTGTATCAAATGAATATATAATGATATTTATTTATACCATTTATGTCACTTCCTTTTAACATTAGGTCCGACCTGACACTTTCTTATTTTGTTATTATTTTCTTTAATTATTTTCAGGGCCTACATGTACTTCCTTTTTCAATTCACTTTGTCATCTTCAAAAATTCATTTCTCCTCAACCATGAGGATCCATGTGACATGCCACATACCACTGGAAACAACATGATGTGTACTATCCATTCATGGGTGTTGTATATGCATGTGCATTTTCCTTCATGTCCAAATACCTTTATCAATCTTGCGGTCCAAAACCCATGACTAGGGTTGACATCAATGACAACAATCAATCTTCTAACAATATATACCCTGGGGAAACCCTGTACATTGAGAAAAACCCCAGCAAACGATATTCCTTTATTGCATTAATAATGTAATATCACTTACAAATATCCAACATGAATGTTCTTCTCTTAAAGAGCTTGCCAAGATGAATCTGACCTGACAAAGACCTAAGAGACCTTGCTAAAATACACTGATATGTTGCCTCTATTGTTGATATAAAATACTGATATGTTGTTGATATACGCTTCTAATATGGAGCCTCTATTGTTGATATACAACACTGATATTCTTCTTTGGTATGCTGCCTCTTTATCACTGATATGGACCTCTATTGCTTCACCCTTACCCTGCATATCAAACTGTGTTGAAGAGAGGGGTCGACCTCTACTTATATAGGTTGAAGAGGAGAAGAGGAGATTCGAAATAGTAACTTGTTTGCATGCTTTAATCATAACTCAACTTCATACTTTAGTTTGAACTTAGAACTAGACTTGAGACTGGTATACTTTAGTTCAAAAATAGAACTAGACTTCAGAATTCAGTTTCAACTCAGCTTTACACTTTAGTTAGAAAATAGAACTAGACTTGAGACTGGTATACTTTAGTTCGAAAATAGAACTAGAATTGAGACTTCAGTTTCAACTCATCTTTACACTTTAGTTTGAAAATAGAACTAGACTTGAGACTGATATACTTTAGTTCAAAAATAGAACTATACTTGAGGTTGCTATACTTTAGTTCGAAAATAGAACTAGACTTGAGACTTCAGCTACAACTCAACATTACACTTTAGTTCGAAAATAGAACTAGACTTAAGACTTCAGTTACAAATTAGCATTGCACTTTAGTTCGAAAATAGAACTGGACTTGATACTTTAGTTGCAACTCAACATTACACTTTAATTTGAAAATAGAACTAGACTTGATACTTCAGTTGCAACTCAACATTACACTTTAGTTCAAAAATAGTACTAGACTTGAGACTTCAGTTACAACTCGACTCTTTACAAGGCATTTCAAAATTCTCTTCATGATGGATAATATTACACGTGCCAACGCACTAGATCAATACATTTATATCATTTGCAATATTAGGAATATCGTTTGTTTCTAGCTCATAGGAATTTATATTCAACCTAACTTTTGCTAGATGCGTTGACTTTTGCTCATGGCTCACAAGGTTTGAATAGGCTCATAGAGGTTGTACGTTCCCCTTGACATTTGCACTAGTCTGTCTATGCTCACAAAGGTTGTACGTTCCCCCTTACTTTTGCACTAGACTGTCTATGCTCACAGAGTTTGTACATTCCCACTGACTTTTGCATTAGACTCACAAATATCTCGCTCATCCTCACTTTTGGTTTGAATCACAGAGGTTGTACGTTCCCCTGGATTTTGTCAATACCTCACAAGACTGGTTGATTCTCCAAATCTCCCTAGATAGCCTCAGGGTGGCCCATATGGCCTCTCATTGGAGAATGTCGGTCACTACTACCAAATTTAACACTCCCTCTCAGTGAGTGACTCATTCTTAGCCACACCAAGATTTCATCTCAGCTGCACAAACTGTCTCGAGGTTAGAGGCTTGGTCAGGATATCAACTACTTGCTTGCTTGTGGCTATGTACTGTAACTTTACAGGTTTTCTCTGGAACAAGTCTCAGATGTAGTGGTATCTCATGTCAATATGTTTTGACCTGTTGTGAAATATCAGGTTCTCTATCAATTTTATGGAACTTTTATTATCACAGTGAACCACCGTTGTCTCGATCTTGTCTCCAAACAACCCATAAACCAATTTTCTGAGCCATATTTCTTCCTTGCTAGCATCACTTACTGCAATGTACTCAACCTTTGTTGTACTCTTTTCAATGGATCACTGCTTTTGGCTTGACCAAAAGATCATAGTGGATCCTAAAATAAAGTAGTACCTGGAAGTACTCTTCCGATCCACTAGGCTTCCTTCCTAGAAAACATCTTCATACCCATGCAGAAATAAAACACCACTGGATGTATATCTCAGACCATAAGTAATGGTCCCTTTGAGATATCTCAAGATGTGCTTTGTTGCCACCCAGTGTCTTTGTCTCGGTTCAGTCATGAACTGACTCATTGCAATCACTTCATAGCATATATCTAGCCTAGTGTGGATCATGTACATCAATGATCCAATCAGCTACCTATACATGGTGGGATCCACCAAATCTAAACCTATATCAGAATCATGCAGCTTCCTCAGGTTAGTAATCATCGAAATAGACATGGATTTGCAATCCATCATACCAAACCTCTTTAGTACATCCGTTGTGTATTTTCCTTGTGCCAAAAATATCTCTCCCTGTCTTTTCCATACTTCCAATCCTAGGAAGTAATGCATCAAGCCTAAGTCTTTCATCTCGAATTCTGAGGTTATCTCCCTCTTACACCGGGCTATTATCCCTTCATCTCTTGTTAGAAAGAGATAATCAACATACATGATTAGTATAACAGGTTGGTTACCTCTTACCTTGAAGTATAGATTTGCATCAACATCACTTTTTTGAAATCCCAGGCTTTTAAGAAAGCCATCAATCTCGTCATACCAAAATCTGGGAGCATGCTTAAGACCATACAAGGCCTTCCTTAGCTTGCATATATGAGTGCCTTTGTTATGCATTACAAAACCATCTATTTGTTCCATAAATACCTCATGTTCAATCTTTCCATTCAAGAATGATGTTTTTACATCCATTTGATGTAGCCTCCAACCAAGAATTGGAGTTAAAGCAATAATAGTTCGAATGGAGGTATACCTGGCTACAGGAGAAAACGTCTCTTCGTAGTCGATTCCTTCTTTCTGAGTGAAGCCTCTGGCTACAAATATTGATTTGAAATTTTCCACACTTCCATCAGTTGCATGTTTGATCTTATAGATCCATTTGGAAGAAACCATTGATTTGTCTTTTGGACTCGACACAATGTCCCAAACATTGTTCTTTATAATAGAGTTGTATTCCTCAAACATGGCATCCTTCCATACTTGTAATTTATCTTCTTCTTCAAATGAACAAGGTTCAACATCACTAATGTTTCTCATTAGTGCGACATAGCCTCCAAACCTATGAGGCCTCTTCCTTTCCCTAAAAGTTACTTTAGGAGCAGCTATCCTTTCTACTTCCTGCACTATTTCTTTAATCCATCCTGGCTTCCTTTTGGCTAGAGGTTATTCAAGAGTTGTTTCTAACACTTCAGCAGGTTCTAGGGGCTCATTACTTGGCTCTTCATGAGGTTCCTCCCTCTGATCATATGACTCTTCATTTTCAGAAGAAGGTGAAGCTGGCTGAACTGCTTCTGATTCCTGCTGAAGCTCTCTAGATTTCTTAAATGTGGCTTCCTCATGGAAAGTCACATCTCTGCTTACCTCTATTTTCCTCTGACCTAGTACATAAATACTGTCATCCTTGGAGTTCTCACTATACCCCACAAAAACCCCTTTTTTGCCTAAGGGTTCCATCTTTGTTTCCATAGGGACATGAATATACAAAGGACACCCAAATATCCTTAGATTCCCTACTTCAGGTTTGATCCATGAGAAGACATATTCAGGAGTCTTGTACTTCAAGATAGCATGTGAACACCTGTTCTGAATATACACAGTAGTGGTGGTAGATTCTCCCATAAATAATTTAGTAGATCCTGGTCAAACATCATTGCTTTCGCTGCCTTACAAATTGAGGCTGTTTTTCATCTCAAAAACTCCATTTTGCTGAGGGTTATATGGCACGGTCAACTGTCTCTTGATTCTTGTTGACTTGCAGAAATACTCAAACTGAATATATTTAAACTCTCCTCCATTTTATGTTCTAAGGATTCTAATGTGTTTCCCTATCTGCTTTTCAATAAAGACTTTATACTCTTTGAATTTATCAAATGTGTCACTTTTAGTTTTAAAAAAATATATCCAACATTTTCTTGAGTAATCATCAATAAAAATGAAATAATACAAACAACCACTGAGTGAGGTAGATGACATGGGACCAAATACATTAGAATGAACCAGATCTAAGATGCCCCGAGCTCTGTTGTGACTACTAGGAAATGCTTTCCTTATATTTTTACCTAGCATGCATGCCTTACAAATTTCATTTTTACTAAGAGAAATAAAAGGCATTCCACATACCATGTTCTGTAGATCTGGAATAGCTTTGTAATGAAGACATCTAAGTATTTTGTGCCACAACTCGCTGGAGATAGTTGCATCATGAGCTAATGCCTGTATAGACTGTCTTGACATGATGTACCGTCCTCCACTGTGAGTTCCAATGGGTTCTATTGTACTTAAGTGGCTATATTTAGCCCATAGTAGTGCCTTCCTGTCCTTGAAGATCACCCAATATCCCTTTCCCTCAAGGGTTGCAACTGATAGTAGAATCGTCTTGAGCCCCAGAACATATAATACTTTATCAACATGAAGTCTAGCCCCAGATTCCAATCTGAAGGAGATACATCCTACTCCCTCTATCTTGTAACATTTGTCATCCCCAAGCTCAACATGCTCTGCAAAATATTTTGTCTCGAAATATGAGAGGATATCCTTGTGCCCATTCATGTGCTTTCATGCACCACTGTCTACTAACCAAGTTTTCAGCCCCATAAAAATTGAACTGGATAAGGCAGAAACCACATAATATTCTTTTCTATTTTATTTCTCATTAGAAGGAATTTTCTGATTTCTTTTGGATTCATCATCCTCAACAGTTGAGGCATGATGTTTCCCTTTCCTTGGATATTTCTTTCTAAACCAACAATCTTTAGCAAAATGACCCAAATTATTACAATTAAAGCATTTAATATTAGATGTATCAATATTCTTGCCTTTGAATGTACCTTTAGTGTTTGGCTTCCTCTAAGAGACTTTCTGGAAAGTGCCTTTCTTCTTTCCCTTGAATCTTTATTCCAAAGCTGAGTGCTCTTATTTCATTGGCTCGCTCTTGGTAGTTGTGCGACTCTCCTCTTGGAGGAAATCATGTGATAACCTCTCAAACGTGGGCTGAATCTCTCTCCCACTTACACTGGATAAGAAGGTCTCCCATGAAGAAGGAAGACCGTCAAAAATGGCCTGCACTAAATAATCATCATCCACTGTCACCCCTGTGATCAAAATCTGATCTCTGATCTAGGTTATCCTGTAACAAAAAGATGCCACTGATTCAACTTTCTCCATCTTCAAATACTTAAGCTTGTGATTAAGTGTCCTATTCTGACTTGGAGCCTATTTCTCATACAGATTCACCAAGGTATCCATATAGTCCTTGGCAGTCATTAACGAAGTCATTGCAGGCATTATACTGTCTTTGACTGAGTCAAAGATGATTCGATTGGCCTTTTCTTGACTCTTCCTGCATTATTCGTGGTTGCCTCCACCACTATGGTCACATATTGCTCAAGATCATGCTCCTGCAAGATATTTTTTATCCAGAGCTTCCATACATTAAAGTTGGTAGCTCCTTTGATCCTATCCTCGACCCTGACTGAAATGGAGGATGGCATGGAATTCACACTAGAAGCTTAATCAAGCTAGCTTGGATCTGTGTGTACTTGTTGTTGCACTTCGACACGTTTAACACACCCTAAGATCTGATACCATGTTAAACTATGAGCTTGATTTCTTATGCAAATTAATTCTTTTATTTTCTTCAACACTTTGATTCCAGCTTAATACACTTCAACAATACCAAATCATAATCGAATAGAAATAACTATGTATATAAGTGAGAATGCACATCAACAAAACATATACCCTGGGGAAACCCTGTATAGGGAGAAAACCCCCAACAAACGATATTCCTTTATTGCATTAATAATGTAAGATCACTTACAAATATCCACCATGAATGTTCTTCTCTTAAAGAGTTTGCCAAGATGACTTTGACTTGACAAAGACCTAAAATACCTTGCTGAAATACACCTCTTATATGCTGCCTCTATTTTTGATATACAACACTGATATCCTATTGATATATGCCTCTGATATGCAGTCTCTATTGTTTATATACATCACTGATATGCTTCTTTGGTATGCTTCCTCTTTATCATTGATATGCGCCTCTATTGCTTCACCATTAACCTGCATATCAAACTGTGTTGAAGAGAGGGGTTGACCTCTGCTTATATAAGCTGAAGAGGAGAAGAGGAGAGGCTTGAAATAGTAACTTGTTTTCATGCTTTAATCATAACTCAACTTCATACTTTAGTTCAAACTTAGAACTAGACTTGAGACTGATATCCTTTAGTTCAAAAATAGAACTAGACTTGAGAGTTTAGTTTCAACTCAGCTTTACACTTTAGTTTGAAAATAGAACTAGACTTGAGACTGGTATACTTTAGTTAGAAAATAGAACTAGACTTGAGACTTCAGTTTCAACTCAGATTTACACTTTAGTTCAAAAATAGAACTAGACTTGAGACTGGTATACTTTAGTTTGAAAATAGAACTAGACTCAAAACTGGTATACTTTAGTTTGAAAATAGAACTAGACTTGAGACTTCAGTTTCAAATCAGCTTTACACTTTATTTCGAAAATATAACTAGACTTGAGACTGGTATACTTTAGTTCGAAAATATAACTATACTTGAGACTGGTATACTTTAGTTCGAAAATAGAACTAGACTTGAGACTTCAATTACAACTCAATATTACACTTTAGTTCGAAAATAGAACTAGACTTAAGAGTTCAGTTACAACTCAGCATTATACTTTAGTTCAAAAATAGAACAACTTGATACTTCATTTGCAACTCAACATTACACTTTAGTTCAAAAATAGAACTAGACTTGATACTTCAGTTGCAACTCAACATTACACTTTAGTTCGAAAATAGAACTAGACTTGAGACTTCAGTTACAACTCGACTCTTTACAAGGAAATTTAATATTCTCTTCATGGTGGAAAATTTTACATGTGCCAACACACTAGATCAATACATTTATATCATTTGAAATATTAGGAATATCGTTTGTTTCTAACTCATAGGAATTTTATATTCAACCTAAATTTTTCTAGATGCCTTGACTTTTTCTCATGGCTCATAAGGTTTGACTAGGCTCACAGAGGTTGTATGTTCCCCCTGACTACTTTTTCACTAGACTCTCTATGCTCACAGAGGTTGTACGTTCCCCCTGACTTTTTCATTAGACTCACATAGCATCTCGTTCATCTTGATTTTTGGTTTGACTCACAGAGGTTGTACATTCCCCCTCGATTTTGTCAATACCTCACAAGATTGGTTGATTCTCCAAATCTCCCTAGCTAGCCTCAAGGTGTCCCATATGGCCTCTCATTGTAGAATGACTGTCGATGCTGCCAAGTTTAACAGATGTACCATCTTTCATCCAAGGCAGTAGCAGGGTGTAAGTTGGATGGTTTCCAGCATAGGGGGTGCACCATTGATTGAAGGAAGTTCGATCTAAGAGTTTGAGAAGGCTTTTGGATATTTGGGCACTTGGGTTTTCTTTGTGGGACCTTGATTATAATTTCTAGTACTATTTGAGAGAGTTATACTTGCCATTTGATTTCCTGGAGCATTGGAAAGATTTGGAGAGGAGGGCATTATTGGAAAGTAGATCTACTCAGTTTGGAGGGGAAATACTTCATATCTCAGCCTAATACTTCACCAAGGGGTTCACCTTTCCCCAATATATCATTCCAGAGAGTTTCAGAGTGTTTGGAGGTATCTTTCACCAGGGCCGAATTATTGGGTCTTGGTAGACTTCAAGAGGGCGTAGTTTAGGTTGAGGTTTCAACATTTGAAGGAGAAGATATCAGTATTTCAGATTGATACTTTAGGAGGGGGTTCTCCTTTCCCTGATCTACCATTCCACAAAGTTTTTTTCCATTTGAGGGCTTCCAGCAGCAGGGCCAAACTATTGGACCTTCACAGCTATCCAGAAGGGCGTATCTTCAGCCAGGGGGGTTTGGACTTGACCCTGTTGTATCTTGTATTGGTCTTCATCCTTTGGAGGATTATATACTCTTACCTTGAGCATTTTTTAGAAGCTAATATCCCAACTAGAGGATCTATTTTTTTTGGTTCCATATCTGGTGTTTCTTGTTATCTCTTTTATTTCCATATGTTGCATCTTCAGATCTATGTTCACATGCTTGATAACTAAATCTACAAACCCTAAAATGCAACTTCAAGAGTAAACCTGCAAACAAACATACACACACCAATAAAAAATGAGCAGTTAGTGTTCCCAATGAAAAAAATGGCTTGGGAACATTACAGTGGTATCATAGCGTTCATCCTCCTAAACAGTGGGGATTAGCGCATGCATAAGTTCAATGGTATCTATATGGGCAGATGTAGTAAGCAGGAAGGCTAACCAAAGGCAGACATGGAAGGTTCAGGGGAGGACAATGAGCCACAAGTCCTAGAAAGCTTTGCAAAGGAACTACAACAATATATACTTTAGATAGAGAGTGCATTGGTGCACCACTTACAGGAAAACCAGGAGGCAGTGCGCAGGGGTCAGAGTGAGTTGAGGGAGACCTTAGAGAAGTTAAATGCTAGTCAGGATAAGATCTCACATGTACTATTACATTTGACTCATGGAGGAAAGGGGCCCGAAATGTATACAAAAAGAGAGGCTAGTGGATCTCATGGAGGGAATAGACATCAGTAGGAGCACCATCCTTGTTATCACACTAAGGGATAGCGCCATGGAGGAGGTGCACCATAGGGACATACACACAACAGGACCACCCATAGGCCCTATATACCTTCATTCTTGGATGAACAGACACAACCAAACTACCAAGACGAGATTGAGGATAATTTTGATCAGTATGTCAGGGAATATAACTCACTGAGCATAGGAGTCCAAAGGAAAATATCAATGGACCAATATTGTGGGTTTAAGCCTAGAGGTAAAACCAAACCGTACCACAGGAAAAAATATGATTTAGAGCGCAGGGATGGAAATATGGAGATCCCCTATTTTGATGGATGTTCCAAGGTGACTGCACATGCTTGGGTGCAGAAACTTGACACTTACCTACAGCTTAACCCAATGAGAGAAATGAATGCTATCAAGTTTTCCACCATGTACTTGGAAGGAAAATCTCATGACTGGTGGTACCATGGGTTAACTACACTAGTCCACAACTAGATCGTGGCTTACACAGAGTTTACACAAAGGCTTATTGACAAGTTTGACTAGGGGGATCCAGAGATACATTTCAGGGAACTCACCCAACTTAGGCAGATAGGATCACCAGAGGTGTATATTGAGGAGTTTCAGAGGATAACAGTCATGGTATAGGATGTGTCTCACAAGGCTCATGATTCTTTTCACATAGGTATTGATTAAACCCTTAAAGGGTTGGGTAAAGGATTTCAATCCTACCAACTTACAGTATGCTATATGGAGGACAATAGATCTAGGTCCAGAAGCGAAATCTAAATTTACCCCTAGACCACCTCTAAATACATGAGGAAGAGACCAAAGACCTCCCATGAACCAAGGAGGAAGATACCAAAGGGGTTTTGACAGAGGAAACGGTAGAATGGATGAAAACACTAGAAGAGAAATAAGGAGGAAGCAATTGTGTTGTACGTGCAAAGAACTTTGGGATCCATCCCAGAAATGTATGGGCAAAGGCAAGGCACATTACATTGAGGTAACTTCTGATAATGAGGAGGATGAATATTTTGACCACCTACAAAACATAGAAGCATATACCACTGAAAATACATAAGAGGAAGATGCAGGTCACGACATGGCCACAGATGAGAAGGAAACATTGGCATCCATCTATGGGGTACCCAAATACAACACTCTCAGGATGAGAGGGGTGTTGTAGGGGCACAAAGTTTTGGTTCTCATTGATGGGGTTGATTATCACAACTTTATTGACTCATCCCTACTACAAATAAGATACATACCCACTGTGGAATTTGAAGGATTCAGGGTGGAAGTAGTAGGAGGGTGCACTATGCCCTATGACAGGTATATTCCGAGGATGAAGGTTACATTGGGAAGACATGATTTAGCACAAGACTTCTATGTGATAGACCTTTCAGACACCAATATCATCCTTGGGGTTCAATGGATTAGTACGTTGGGGCCAATCACTACCAACTACAAGACCATGGAGATGTCCTTCACCAAGGAAAGTGGGAAAAAGGTAGTTCTCAAAGGCATGTCAGGAAACACACTGAGGGTGGTTACAACAAAGTGCATGGAGGCCATTTTCAGAAGAGAATACATTGTTTATGCTAGTGAATGTAGAATATATGTACATTTGTATAAGAAGGGGGAGACTCATTACTCACCAGATATTCAGAGGATCATCAACAAGAACAACAAGGTTTTTGGACCCATTCCACCAGGAGCACCACTAGATAGGGGGTTTATGCATATCATAGAGTTGGAAGAGGGAGTGAAACCTATCATCAGCACCCCCTATATACATGACAGAAATAAATAAAAAGATGAAATAGAGAAGGCTATCAAAGAACTACTAGACATGGGCCACATTAGACCAAGTTCCAGTCCTTTTGCATCTTCAGTGGTACTAGTGAAAAAGAAGGATGGAACCATGCACATGTGCATTGATTACATGGAATTGAGCAAGAAGAAAATTAAGAACATGTATCCCATTCCGAGGATTCATGGGATATTGAATGAGATTCATGGATATTTTTACTTCACAAATATTGACCTACGCTCTGACTATCATCAGATCAAGATGAGGGAGCATGATGTACCCAAAAACGATTTCAGATGTCATTATGACCACTATGAGTTCTTAGTGATGCCATTTGGATTGACCAATGCGCCAACCACATTTCAATCTTGCATGAACCATGTCTTCAACAAGAAATTAAGGAAGTACCTCTTAATATTCTTTGATGACTTGTTGATCTATAGCAGGACTTGGGAAGAGCATATTCAACATGTAGAAGAGATCCTGGCCATTATGGAAGGGAAATCTTTGTATGCAAAGGAATTCAAATGTGAATTTGGAATGACAGAGGTCCTCTATTTGGGACACATCATTGGGGTAAAGGGGGTACAAGTACACCAAGAGAAGATCCAATCTATGCTTGACTGGCCCACACCTAAGACCGTCACAAAATTGAAGGGGTTTCTTGGCATTTGTTGCTACTACAAGAGGTTTGTCAAGGGTTTCTCACAGCTTTGTGCACCCTTAACTGATTTGACCAAGAAAGGAGCATTCAAAAGGATTTCAGAGGCACAGTTGAATTTTGACAAATTGAAAAAGGTAATGAGTACATGCCCAGTCCTAGCTCTACCATATTTCGCCCAACCCTTCACAGTGGAGTGTGATACCTCTGGGGAGGGAATTGGAGCAGTTCTTATGCAGAAAAGTCACCCTATTTTCTATGAGAGCCAAAAACTGATGGGCCCTAAGCTTATTTATACCATCTATGACAAAGAGATGTTGGTCATCATGCATGCATTGGCTAAGTTCAAGCAATACTTGGCAGGAGTGAAATTTGTGGTGAGGACAGATCACAACAGTCTTGAGTACTTTTTGGAGAAAAATGACTTAAATGAGAGTCAACAAAAGTGGGTTAGCAAGATACAGGCTTATGATTTTGACATTGATTTCATCAAGGGGAAGAATAACGTAGTGGCAGATGCATTATCCAAGAGGCCATCGGTTTATTTGATGACCAATATCTCAGTTGACTGGAAGGCCCTCCTCTTAGTATAATACTCAAAGAACCAATTTTCATGTCAATTAATGGATGGACATGTATAGGATGACAACTTTAGAATCATGGATGACATCATCTACTACAAAGGCCGAATTTTGTTGGTCCCTTAGTCAGCCTTTAAGGCTAAGGTACTTCAAGAGTGCCATGATTTGTCTGTGGTAGGACATCAAGGATTTGTCAAAACATACCTATAGGTAAGGGAAAGGTTTTATTGGAAAGGGTTAAAGGAATATGTGATGCGCCACATTAAGGAATGCACTACTTGTAAGGAAAACAAGGATAAGCACACACATCCAGCATGATTATTACAACCTCTACCCATCCCAGAGCACAAATGGGAGAGAATCTCTATGGACTTCATCACATGATTTCCCAAAGCACATGGTAAAGATTGTATTTTTTTAGTGGTGGACATATTAACTAATTTTTCACACTTCTTCTCCATTGCCATAGACTTCAATGCAACACAGGTTGCATATTTTTTTTTTAGGGAGGTTTTTATACTACATGGTTTACCCAAGACCATTGTGATTGATAGGGACAACTGATTCATGAGCACTTTTTGGTAGGAATTATTCAAGTTGGTTGGTACGGCCTTGACCCCTAGAACCAGTTACCATTCTTAGACTGATGGTCAAACATAAATAGTCAATAAGTGGGTGGAAGGCTACCTCCAAAATTATGTATCAGGGAAGAAAAAATCATGGGTCAGGTGGCAACATTTGGGAGAATACTACTACAACAAAACTCATCATATGTCTGTTGGTATGACTCCATTCAGAGCCTTGTACAATTATGAACCACTATCCTTTGTAGAGATTGTCTTTTGTGATAGCAGGGATCGTATGGTTCATGATTGGATTCAACAGAGTCGGGACATACTCAGAGAGATGAAGGATCATCTGCAAAGGGCACATAATCAACAAAAGGTTTAAGCAGACAAGAACAGAGTAAAACATACATTTGAGGTTGGTGACTTAGTTTACTTGAGGCTCCAACCATACATACAAGCATCCATCAAAAGGAGTGGAGTGTAAAAGATCCAACCCCGATTATTTGGACCCTACAAGATCATCAGGAAGGTAGGGATTGTGGCTTATGAGCTTGATCTTCCACAGGGAAACAAAATACACAACGTTTTCCATGTGTCATGCTTGAAGAGAGCCATAGGCCAACACATCACTCCAAGTGAGGTACTACCACCCTTAGATGAAAAAGGGAAATTGATATTGATACCAGAGGAGATACTGGAGGTTCGGGAGAAGAATCTAAGGAGGAGAAGCATCAAGGAATACTGAGTCAAATGGAAGGATTTACCTATTGAGGATGCTACTTGGGAGAATGAACATGTATTACAGGAGACAGGTCCATAATTTCTTGTGGGAAAGAAATTTCTAGCAGGGGAGACTGTATTGTACCCCACCTCTTGATGAAGAGGATTGAAGAGACTCATTAGTCTAGTCATCCCCACTAGACTATAGTCTCATGCACTATGGGGAAAAGTCATCTAAACTCAACATTATAATATTAAGTTGACTTTGAAAAGGAAAAGTAAATCAATGAAAGAATAGAACACATGAGGGTGAGTTAGGAGTTAACCATAGGGGTTAACTAACTCAACAGAGAAACATATTGGAAGTATAAACAAAAGGCAAGGGCACACCTCTTAGTTACCTTGGATTATTATTGCATTTTGCTTTTGGGCTCTAGAGAACAACAATTTTGAGGGTTTTGAGAATACAAACCCTAGAGGACAACTCAATGGTGAAAGGTCCCACCTCTCTTGTTCCAAGCTTGGTCTTGGGGATGAAATACTCCACCCACACCATTCTACAACAACTACAAGTACCATCTTTCATCCAGGGAAGCAACAGGGCATAACTTGGATGGTGTATAGCACAGGGGATGCACCATTCATTGAAGGAAGTTTGATCCAAGAGTTTGAGAAGGATTTTGGATATTTGGGCAATTGGGTTTTCTCTACAGGACCTTGATCATAACTTATAGTACCTTTTGAGAGAGTTATGTTTTCCATTTGATTTCCTGGAGCATTGGCAAGATTTAGAGAGAAGGAGGGTGTTATTGGAAAGTAGATCTACTTAGTTTGGAGGGGTAAAAATTCATATCTCAGCCTAATACTTCACCAAGGGGTTCACCTTGCCCTGATCTATCATTACAGAGAGTTTCAGAGTGTTTGGAGGTATCTTTCATCAGGGACGAATTATTAGGTCTTGGTAGACTTCAAGAGGGCACAGTTTAGTTTGAGGTTTCAACATTTGGAGGAGGAGATCTCAGTATTTCAGCTTGAGACTTTAGGAGGGGATTCTCCTTGCCCCGATCTACCATTCCACAGAGTTTTGTGCCATTTGAGGGCTTCTAGGAGCAGGGCCTAAATATTGGACCTTCACAACTATCTAGAAGGGTGCATCTTCAGCCAGGGGGGTTTTGGACTTGACCTTGTTGTATCTTGTATTGGTCTTCAACTTGTATTCAACCTTTGGAGGCTTATATCTTATTACCTTGAGCATTTTGTAGCAGCACATATCCCAACTAGAGGATCTATCTGATGTTATTCCAGATATGTTGTCGTATTGTATCAGGTTCTCTCATATTATCTGTTGGCCCTTGACCAAGTTTTTGCAGATCCTTGGTCACGTTTGAACTATTTTGGGACTTCGATAGCCTGTCAGAGACAGAGCACAAGAAGAAGTAGAGATCGCAGGATCTCGGCCCCTTTTTGGGTCCTTTTTGGGATTTGGGAATATGTAATGGGTATGGGATGTCGGCCCATGGGTTTACCCATGTTTAGGCCTATTTTGTAAAGTATAAATACGTAGCTAGGTTACATAAGTAGAGAGCGGCTGATAAGCTAAGTGATAAGTTCAAGTGTGTTTTGTTAGTGCTTCGTGCATACTAGGAGAGATTTGCAGAGCTAGGTGCAAGTGGTTGTAACAAGACTGTGAAGGGATTTGTGATGTAACACAAGGAAGAAGGATCTAGCGAGCTGCACAGATCTTTTGTCCTATGTGGAGTAGGGTTTTGAGGCTCTGTGCATGTAACCTATTGAATAAGCTAATAAAGAAGAAGAGTTGGTAGACGTATCCCCAAGGTGGGGGTGAACCACATAAATACTGTGTTATTCTACTCTGTGCGATGTTCTGATGTATTTATGTGTTATTTGCTAAGTGCTCTATAAATATAGATAGATAGATCTATTTATGATTTGTGCTTATGATGAATCTAGATGCTAGATTTGACATGCATGAATGTTCTTAGTGCTTGAATCTACTAGATCTGATCCATTTAATTATTCTAAGTGCTTAAATACGTTAGATCTAGGTGAATGCTGCAATGCTCTGCTCTATATGCGGAGTAGATATTGGTTGAATAATGATGAACTGGCGGTGCTAAGTGATCTATTATGTATTGTAATATAGATCTATGTCCTAGCTAAGGTTGTAGACACCTGAGTCCTGTGACCACCCCTGCCTCTACCTCGGGTGAGAATTCATCTTCTTCGTAGGTGTTGCCAAAAGGGCTGGTAGTTAGGGTTTTGTTGCTGCGTTGTTGTAGCGTTGAACCCTAGGTCTACCCCTGTGCCAACAAATGGTTCCATTGTCGGGATCTAAAAATGTGATTGTTAGGAACTGAGGAAGAAGAAGGTTTGTGCAAAGATACGACTTGAAATTGTGAAAGAATTGTGTGTAGATCTATTTCTCTAGTGCGCAGTACTCTACTTAGTTTGACAAGCTCCATGCTAAGAAAAAGAAGGCGGATCTGAAGAAAAGAGGTAATATCTGAAAGCTCTGTGCTCTGATAAAGGTAAGAATAGTGAAAATTTGTAGCTCTGAAGACTTTGTGCTTTGTAGAAGTAATATTAGTGGAATTTTTTTTTTCAAAAGTATGGATCTAGATATGTTTGATAGAGTCTATCCTAGCTTGAAAACTACGGTATTAATAGATGAAAGAATATTTGATATGAATTGATCAGATAAGAATAATGAAAAACATGTCATACCTATGCATAGAAAGAATGTTTGGACTAATAAGTGTATGCATGGTATTAGAAATAAATGTTTGTAGGTTAGCTACCATGATCCTAATGCACAGTACAAGAAGGGTTGGGGATCATTTAAACGAAAGAGAGGATTAACCCTCTGTGACAGTTGCAAAAAACCTGGACATCTTTCTAAGGAATGCACTTGGAGAAGACCTAGTTGTATTTGTTGTAAAGCTCTGGACCATGAAGGATTGGATTTCCCTAAAATGATTGCTAAGGTTGAAAGAATGAATATGAACCAAGAAAACCCTAAGGAAGATCCAGAAACTAAGATTATGACAGAATCCCAAGAAAAATCAGAGAAATTATTGCTATAGATAAGAGAAACCTTGAATGATCACCAACATGTCAGCTTATCAGAGATCTTCAAAGAAAGAGAATGCCTTAAATCAAGAATAGGCGACTTCGACATTGACTATGTTCTAGATGAGGAAACACATGTGAATATCATGACAGAGAAAACTTGGGAAGCTATAGGGAGGCCTACTATGATTCCTTCATTAGGAGGAATAGGACTATTCAAAGGAAAGCTAATAAACCTATGTGGAAAGCTCACCCGGATACCTATGAATGCCAATGGAAATTCGACAGAGGAAGATTTTGAGATTTTTAAATTCAATGAGAACAATTCCCCATTCACCATGCTACTAGGAAAACCTTGGATTGAAAGATATCAGGTCAGAAGGCAAGAAGAAAAAGAAGTTTTAGAACAACATAAACAAGAGTTAAAAGAATTTATGACTAGAAGGATCGCACACTTGATTGAAGAATAGAAGAACAGATCAAAGATATTTAAC
Source organism: Picea mariana (assembly GCA_032191745.1). NCBI lineage: Eukaryota > Viridiplantae > Streptophyta > Pinopsida > Pinales > Pinaceae > Picea > Picea mariana. Next base: position 54,027 of record JASDQU010010599.1, on the reverse strand, counting down.
ACTAGAAACCTGGATGTCAAAGTTGCAAGAACACTAGAAGAACCACTGAAGATTAAAGTACCTATTCCAGATAAAGAAGAAGGATTACCCTTGAATCTTAGAAAAGAATCTCAACAGCGCAAAGTAATTATGCCAAAAGAAGATAAGAATCAGAACGTAAAAAAGCATACTGAGATGAAGCTCACCGGGAAGAAGGCTAGAAAGCTAGGTAAAAAGAGAGCTAAGATCGACAAGTTGCAGAAGATTCTAGAGGGAACCTTACAGAAGGAAAATTTGCAAAATTGGAGCTTCGTCAGGATATCAGAACAACGACGCATGGCACTTCGCCATGGCGAAGAAATATAGTCATTGGGGACATTATAACCATTAGACCAACGCTTCGAACAGGCATAAATACATTTATGGACAGAAAAATTGCCATCTGACCGTTGGGACCACCCATAAGAGACATAACATAGTTAATGAAGGCTTCATACCCATTGCAAGCGACCCGTTGTCGAGTTACCTATTTATCCCATCGCGCCATGCACCGAGAACACTTTTGCCAACTGAGAATTTGAGCCTGCGGACTAAGTTGATTTTATACAGTGATCATTGCACTCTTTCTCTCTATCTCATTACTGTGTCTAAATTACCCCCCAAACCTGATATTGTTAACCCCGAGCGTGTATGTCGGATGAGTTGAGCATTGTAGAGAAAGTTGTTGAAGAAGTTCTAATCGACCTCATGAATGAAAGAGTCATGTCGATGTCTACAGGCATATAAGAATCATCCACAAGAGGACTGCCAGCATCTCCATCCACTGCTCACGGAGCCATACCATCCTAGCCATCAGGTGAAAATCTAACCAAGCACAGGGATGATCTAGAGAATGCTAAATTGATCCCGAGCGTCTTACCCGCTTATTTTCCACCTTTGAGTGGCGCAATAAATTGAGACAGCGTGCCCATATATTTTGAATACACCTTGGTCACTGCATACCTCCCGAAGGGGATACACGTAGTTCGAGCATATCAAGATAAGATTGCAGTGTTGAAGTTTAGCAACTTCAACCTCGGACATTGCAAATTTTATAACATGCTTGCCCCACATAAGTACCTGACCAGAACTAGGGGGAAGAATTCAAAGATAATCCCCCACCCATGGACTATGAACCTCGCACAGTCCACCCTGCTCAATGTCATGAATATTTCCCACTTCGGATGACACCAGGAGGTAAATGCATGTGTCAAGCTGCTGCTGTCTTGTTACCATGGCGGTTATTTTTGGCTAAACCGTCGTATAACAATTGACCTGACATTGATCAATCAGATCACAGGGTTGAGTATGCAAGGACCTGATCCACAATAGTTTTACCCTGGAAAATCCATGGATCACGCTCTAGCATAGAGGACCAAGGACACTTATGGTGATGTCAAGAAGGGAATGCGAGGCTACAAGATAGATTCTATCCAAAGTGGCGCAGTGCGCCTCGCCTGTCAATTGATTACAGGGAAGTTAGTCCTGAAGAACCGACCTACCCAATTCACCGATTTTGTAGTCGACCTCGTAGGCAAGTGTGTGGAAGGCCTTCAAATGAATTGGGCAAAGTACCTGGTGAACCAGTTGGAAATCGACTGCAGGGAAGCACAGGATCAAGGATATGAATTTCATTTCAGCTAGCTCTTCATCCTTATAGCTTTTATTGCATGGGAGCTGCTGGAAGGTGCGACCTTCCTGGATATCGAGCCTTTTGAACCACTAGCCGTGAAGTTCAGTACACTATGGTATTCAAGTGATATGAATAAATAGTGGAAGTCAAATGTTGATTTTCATACCTACTACAATCAACTGAAGGTATCCATATAGTTCGAGCCTCGCATGACTCCGAACACTCTACACCAATTCAGGCCTCTGATGAAATTCAACGTAGATTGGCATTTTACTTCATCACAACACACGTTGACGAACATAAGAAATAACTTCAATCCTACTACAAGATGGCGGAGGAGGACTTGGAGGAGATCACTAAGGACTGGTCGACGGACCTCCTTATTCTAGCAGACCCTGCAGAGATATCCGACATCGATAGCCCAGAAACTGCGCAGGATACACCCGGACCTAGCAGGACAAAGAAGACTGAAGAGTTCCAAATATTAGATAGTGCCTCCGAGAAGACTTCTTCCATCTCACCAGAGCAAGGAGGTGATGGCGGAGATTTAGGCGACAAATAAGTCAAACAGAAGAAAGGAGACGAGGTTGATCCCCTGAAAAAGAGGAAAGGTTCGCCTCTGAAACCTTCCTCCTAGAAGAAATCGAAGGCCACCATGACCAAGATGTAGACTGTCCTCACCTTCGATGACTTTGACTTCCTCATAACAGCCCTGCAAGATGCTTCGCTGGAAATAGTAGAGAAACAATAAGCAAAGAAAGAGGAGATGTATGATCGAATTGAGACTGAACTCCGAGGGGTACAACAGGCCTTACAGTCCATCCGCAGAGTCTCCACTGCACTGGGAGAACCAGAATTAGGAGATGAACCAGCTCAACTACACCGCTTAGCTGATACAGTCGAAGCTCACCTTCAATGAGCACGGGAAGAAACAAAGCAATCCACTCAGGCTTTGACACAAGTACAATGGGTACTAGTAGAGAAACACAGTGCTGCAGAACGGGAAAAGCTTGCTCTCCAAGTGAAGTTTGACGAAGAAAAAGCACAGCTACAACAAGAAAAGGAACAGTTTCTCACGAAGCAACTCGAAGTAAAGGAAGTGGTCAACAGAGCACTTCACTCTGTGACAGTCATAGAAGTAAAGGAAACAGATCGAGTTACACAACAAGTCATGCAACTTGAAGAAGTGATCCAACAACTACAACAATGCATCACAGACTTGGAACGACGCGCAGTACTTGAGACCCCACAAGATGTAAGAGACCAAAGAGAAGAAACCGCCTGGAGCGCGGTTGAAAGGATAAAGGCTCTTACCCTGGAATGTAAGAAACTCACTGATCACATTGCCCAGACCTATGAAAAACTCACGGAGAACCCAGAATTGAAGGCACTGGAGTCGCAGCTCCAAGAGGCGAAGTACCAAGCCGAAAATATATAAGTACAGCTGAATCCCCTGTCAGCTGTGGAAAGAATAAAGAGATCCCAAGAGCAATGGACCACCTAGCAACAGATCCAAACTATCCAAGTCAGAGTTATGGAGGTAACTCAGAAACTCCAACCTGTACAAGAAAAGGCTTACCAATTATTTACAAAGGTAGAAGGCCAAGGAGCAGAACTAGAGCAGGTTGTTACTATAGTTGAACAACGTCTAAAGGGACCTATCAATGATGCAGTCATCCAAGCATTCACTAAACATGAGGTCGTAGCACAACAACAAGTCGAAGTAGCTCGATCCAAGATCGAGGTTTTGAAGCAAAACTAGTTAGACTAGAGTGATTCAGGACGAGTCACAGGTGAGTATTGGGGGCATGTTGGCCCTTGACCAAGTTTTGGGATATCCTTGGTCAAGTTTGACCTATTTTGGGACTTCGATAGCCTGTCGAAGACAGAGCGCAAGACGAAGCAGAGATCGCAGGATCTCGACCCCTTTTTGGGTCCTTTTTTGGATTTGGGAATATGTAATGGGTATGGTATGTCGGCCCATGGGTTTACCCATGTTTAGGCCTATTTTGTAAATTATAAATAAGTAGCTAGGTGACATAAGTAGAGAGTGGCTGATAAGCTAAGTGCTAAGTGCAAGTGTAGTTTGTAAGTGCTTCGTGCATACTGGGAGAGACTTGCAAAGCTAGATGCAAGTGGTTGTAACAAGATTATGAAGAGCTTTGTGTTGTAATGCGAGGAAGAAGGATCTAGCGAGATGCGCAGATCTTCTATCTTATGCGGAGTAGGGTTTTGAGGCTTTGTGCATGTAACCTATTGAAGAAGCTAATAAAGAAGAAAATTTGGTGGACGTAGCCCAAGGGTGGGGGTGAACCACGTAAATACTGTGTTATTTTACTATGTGCGATGTTCTGATGTATTTATGTGTTATTTGCTAAGTGATGGATACAAATAGATCTGTTTATGCTTTGTGCTTATGATGAATCTAGATGCTAGATCTGACATAGGTGAATGTGCTTAGTGCTTGAATTTTCTAGATCTGATCCATTTAGTTATGCTAAGTGCTTAAATACATTAGATCTGGGTGAATGCTGCAATGCTCTCTTCTATATGCGGAGTAGATATTGGTTGAATAATGATGAACTGACAGTGCTAAGTGATATATTAAGTATTGTAATCACGGATCTGTGTCCCAACTAAGGTTTCAAACACCTAAGTCCTGCAACCACCCTTGCCTCTACCTCGGGTGAGACTTCATCTACTTCGCAGGTGTTGCTGAAAGAGCCGATAGTTAGGGTTTTGTTGGTGTGTTGTTGTAGCGCTGAACCCTGGGTCTGCCCCTATGCCAACATTATCTAAATAAAGGCCAGATCTATGTTGTTTGGTTCCATATCTCGTGTTTCTTGTTATATCTTGTATTTCCATATGTTGCATCTTCATATCTATGTTCACATGCTTGATAACTAAATCTGCAAACCCTAAAACGCAACTTCAACAGTAAGCCTACAAACAAACATACACACAACAGTCAACAGTGAGAAGTTAGTGTTCCCAACGAAAAAGTTGGTTTGGGAAGATTACATTGTGAGTGCGTATTCTTAATCATGCCATTTCCACTTTTTCGGCCACTAAGTTCTTTATCCCTGCCTATGATTATTAGATATGAGGTTAAGATCGATATATATTAATAATAAACTAATGGTATGCTACTTTTGATGTGAAATTGAGCTCCCTATGTATCTTAAAAGTCTCTTTATAACCTTTTTCATTTGTTCCTAATCAATTGGATGAGTCAAAATAATCATATCTGTAGTTCAAAAGAGAGATTAATCTCATAGGAATGTTCATTGTTTCCCCTAAAAATGTTTTGTTGCACAACAATTATTAGATTGTGCAATATGGGATATATGCATGCTTTTATGGCCAAATGCAAGTTGAATCCAACATAGACTTTGCTAAAGACACCTAATAACCTAGAAAAATGGATGATTAAGAAGATGTAGGGCTCTAGAAGGTAGTAGGGATGCATCTAAATTTGAATATGTAATTGTTAGTAAAAGTGAATTTGTTTATGTAAAATTATTAGTGAAATTTTAATTTTTCATTATTTTTCATTATTTAAAATGTATTTTTAATGTATAAATAAATTCAACACTTTCAAAAACACCTATTATAGCAGATTTTTTCAATCTACACAACTAATACCTATAATTTCAATTCAAATAATTCTTTTAAAAATATAAAATAAATAAATGGTCCAAACTTCTACTTTTTATATTTTTATATAAATAATATAAAAATCAATAATATCTCTATTAAAAAAATTTAAATTACTTAATTGTTTATATCATTTAATTTAATTTAGACAAATAAAATAAATTTATTAAATCCCCTAATTCTTTAAAGCTAACACAAAATTTAAAAGTTGCCCACAGGTTTGAATCCACTGATGAATTAAGGGATTTCAACGATTTAATATTTACCAAATGTAAAAATCCCTTTGGCAAACTCGGGTTATATGTTTTTTCCTTATACAATGTGGCTTATTTTGGGAGATAAGAAAAATAACAAATTACAATGTTAACAAATTTAGTCATCAAACATATTTGAGTAGCTACCAAGAAGAGTTTAAATATTTAAATTAAACAAACTAAAAAAATCTAA
>JASDQU010010598.1:136642-155697 GCA_032191745.1 Picea mariana | reverse complement strand
GAATACATCAATCAAGTGCTCATTTGGAATATCTGTTACCTTTATATTCAATATTTGGAAGTTCTCAATGTGCTCAATAACTGAACCCTTTTTCTTGAGATTTATCAATTGGCTAAAGAAGGTATTGCTCCTTATATCCTCATAGTGTGCTATCATTTCTTCCATGAAAATTTTCCAAGTCATGAGTGATTTGCAAGAACAAAGCCATCGATACCATACAAATTGATTGGGCTCTAAACATAAAGAAGCAATTTGTACCTTTTGTGTATGTGGCACATTATGTAGATTAGAGAATTGCTCCATCTGAAGTATCCATGTGATTGGGTCCTTGCCATCAAAATTCCTATATCGATGTTAGGAACGTGGTTGGTCTTCAACCCAAAGCTGGAGTTTATCCATTCTTGATTCACCTTCCTTGTGTTCTCATCATGAATTTCATGGGATACATTTTCACTTTTAGGTGTCCTCTCTATTAGGAAATTTTTCAATCGTTCCATGATCTCCCCTTTTAAACCATGCATCTTAGTATCCAACTTAGCTTCCATTGAATCCATCTTAGTATTCAACTTAGCTTCCATTGAATCCATCTTCTTTTGTAGTTCATTTATGTCCCTAAGAATTTATTCACCTTCATCAAGAGTCCAAGTAGGATTGTCTGTAGGCTTATTTGGTGTAGAAGTTCCCTTTTTTGGTGGCATGTTGGCCAAGTATGACTTTAAACCTTGATTTTGAGGTGGTTCTGCTAGACAATATTCCTTTTATTGTATCTCCAAAATTTCGGCCCTTCTGATTATGAGATTTTATTTTTTGTAGGTCTCTAATATTTCCTCTCTTCAATGCCCCAGGTCTGATAAAAATTGGATGTGCCAAGTGGAATTTACAGTAAATTCCCCACAACTTGTTGATTTTTGGCCTTTCCAGAAGATCTCACTTGTATAACGTGCCCCACACAAAATAATTGATATAAAATTATGAAACTTGTACCAGAACTACTAAGGGCTATCCACTATCCAATGCAACTAGTCTCACTCAATTTGGATACTCTAGCAGGAATTTATTATTGTTTTACCCGGAACACCTGCTTGAGACTAGTCAATAGGACTAGTCAGAGACCCTATCTTCCACAGGGTGTATCTACAAATTTAAGATGACCTAGAAGATAAAATTGCTACCACAGATACCTTACTAATTTCTAAGAATATCCTTCGGAATTTAGGGTCTTGATCCATCTACTAAATATCCTCCAAGTCGTTCCTTCTGAATCGTTGTAGAAAAAAAGTTATAGCCAAAATGCCATGGTGTCTCAGATGTAGCAGCGAAACCCCAAGACCTTGATCTCTGATACCATATGTTAAGAACCAAATATCAATATAGCATAGAAAAACATCAGAGTAAGTACTCAACGCCTTGAAAAAGAGAGAATTTCAGATAATAAGCCTCTTCGAGGGGGCAACCTCCTTTTACCCCACATAAATGTTCAAGTACAAGATGATTCCAAATGAAAATGTCTCCTTGGTATATATAGGAGACTAGGATGTATAATTACAACTAATATAATAAAGCCGATATAAATAAAATAACATTACTAATCTAATATGCCCCAATTAAGGGGTGATGAGACAATATTAGGGCTTAACATACTCAATGAGGAATTCCAACCATCTAGTTTGTCTGGAATTCAATGTTCATTGTCCAAATGAATATTTCAAACCACTATGGTCTGTCCTCAACTCAAATTGCTTTCCCATGAGGTAGTGTCACCACATCTTCAAGGCATGCATTGTGGTTGTCAATTCCAAATCATGAGTGGCATAGTGTCTCTCATGATCCTTTAACTTTCTTGACTCATATCATGTCACATGCCCATTTGACTAAGGACTCGACCAAGTCCTTCTTTGCATGCATCAATGCACACAATGAAATCTTCATTAGGATCAACAATCCTCAATATTGTTTCACTTGTCAATAAGCTCTTCAAGTGATGAAACATTCTTTCACAACAAGGGGTCCATTCAAATCTCACACCCTTCTTTTGCAACGATGTGATTGGGTGTGCAATCTTTGAGAAGCCCTCAATAAATATTTTATAATACCCTGCAAGCCCCATAAAATGTCTCACCTCTAAGTCATTCTTTGGTATTGGCCATCCCTCAATGGATCTTATATTTTCTAGTCCATTTATATCCCTTCCCCTGAATTGATATGGCCCAAATAATGTAAATGGTTCTGATAGAATGAGAACTTGCTCAACTTTGCATACATCATATGCTCCCTCAATACTTGTAACACGATCCTCAAGTGTTTTTTGTGATATTCTTCAAACTTAGAGTATATAAGAATGTCATCCAAGAAGACAATGACAAACTTATCCAAGTAATTTCTGAAAATACCATTCATCAAACACATAAAGACAACTAGTCCATTTGACAACCCAAATGGCACTACTGTGAAATCATAATGGCCATACCTCGTTTTGAAGGTTTTCTTGCTGATATCTTCTTATTTAATTCTTACCCGATGATAGCATGATCAGAGGTCAATCTTGGAGAATATTTTTTCATCCTTCATCTCATTGAAAGTATCATCTATCCTTGGAAAATGATGCTTTTTCTTCATAGTGCCCAAAAATTACCTTGCATTGTTTGGCCTGTAACACCCTCATACATGATCTATTTGACGAACAATTTATCTTGTTAGAAATATTGCTCTGGGGTCTATCAGTTTAGATGGAAAAACTCATGTCCTAGAAGGATATACAATTTCGTAAAAAAATGACTTCTAAAAATGTTGTTTAGGCCTTCAAAAATGGCTTGCAAGTTAAACAACTGAAAAATACCAATTGTTTTTTTACAGGTTTTCACTAATTTCTGTACATTTTGGTTGACTTATGATGACCAGGATGTTGACGTGGCACTCGAGTCCACCTAACACCTCAAGGTGGTGCAATTTCAACCCCTTCTGGCCACATTGGCCCCACTCCGTTATCCTCTACCTTCTTCTTCTTTTCTCCTTTCCTATTCTTCCTTCCTTCCACCTTGCTCACATTGCTTTTCCTTTCGGGCCCCACAGTCCCACGTGGTGCCTTCTTATTTGTTCACAGGATGGTCGGGCCCCATTTGTCACCCAATTCATGATGCACATGGAATTGCATGTCCATCTGATCCAACTGTGGATGATCAGTGGGGGTTGACAGTGATCGACGATTGCCATTGTACTGTGACCCTGCCTGACTTATCGAACATTAACAAAGGGGGGAGGTTTTGTAGTGGAAACCGACGATGTGTAAAATCCTTGATGCACTACGATCCCTCCTTTGGTAGTTCCAAAACCACCAAGTAACCCCCATGGTGGTTTACAAAACTACCAGGGACCCTCTCGCATCAAGGTTTCATGGGTTTTGTGGAAAGGATTTGCATGCATGCCGGTACGTGCCACTGCGACTCCACCTCATCTGCCACTTGTCACGCTTGTTGACACATCTAATATTGTTTATACCATGTAATTTCCACCATGGCATTAGACATCACCCTTCTTCCATGTCAGATGACATGTGCCACGCACATCATGCTGACGTCTCCATACGAAAAAATACTTAATTTTTTCCAATTTTGCCAAATTTCAATTTTTTTTTTCTATTTCCCCCATTTTTTCCCAAAATCCCCAATAATGCATAATTTCTTAATTCCATGTAGAATAACATTAGAGCTCTGTATTTAGCTTCATATAACCGAATTTGTCCTTGTGAGTATAAATTTAACATTTGCATATGAAATTCAACTTATCCACATCGAATTTCTCTATGGATTGCACTATAGAAATTGGGGATTTTTCAAAATTTTACCTAGTTTCGTCCAATTATGTCCAATCCACCATCGCTGCACTGTGATTTTCAAAATTTCTCTCAATTAAAGGTTGATAATTCCCAAATAAAGGATTGAGTTGATGCTTTCTAACTCCTGGGCTCAATTCTTCCAAATTTCTCGTGAATTCTTCCCAAATTTCTCAGCAATAATTTCATCAAACAATTTGTAGATATCCCTTTTTGACATTTTTTCAAACAATCTGATGGAATACTCTGCAAATTTCACTTTTATGCTCTATATTTGGACCATGTAGGCTCGTTGTTAAACCTTGAGCTCTAATACCACATTGTAGCATCCCCAACCCCACGTTGGGTAATGCCACACTAGATTTTCGCCTCTGATAGAAATTAAATTTACAAAATGCTTTTCATATGAACAATTTATGCAATTTAACAACATACAAGTGCAAGTATAAATATAACAATAGTTTCATAACAAAATTAGTATAAAATACACACAATAAATAGCATGTAAACATATAAGAACACTTATCTTTTGAATTGAACCACCAACTGCATGCAGACCTTAGACTTTCCTCCCAACCATAAACTCTGCTACTTGTAAACTCTCAGTAGTAGGTCACCCTTGAATTGGGGATAGAACTCCACCAAGGAAGGCTCACTATGCTAGACTAAGGTCTAACATGGACAATAATACTCAGTACAAGGTGCCAACTGTTGCAACTAGCCTATAGTCTGTCATTTCCCACAACTTGTCCCACCCTAGGAAGTGTGCCCCTTCTCTTCTTAATAATCCTTCAACTGCCCCACTTCCCTTCCAGGGCTTCAACAATAGGCCGAACAAAAAGTCTTAGAGCTCTATAACTATTTCCAAACATCCACGAAAAAATTCCCAACAGTTATTTCACTTGGAGATAATTCCCATGGGTATGACAACCTGCTTCTTCAACATGAACACAAGCCAGACACCCTGCTTCTTTAGCTCAGACCTCCAACCAATCTCTGGTTACTAGTAGCTTCCAAAATCTCCCAACTACAGGTACAACTATGGTTACAGGAAGGTAGCAAAATTAGGAGAGAATGATGGGAATAATCATCATGTGAAATTAAACTAAGTTCCCACAATATATGTGCATGTTCCCAACTTGACACTTCTCATGTTGGGAACTACCTTGGGCCCACTTGTGGTATGTTCCCCCACCTTAGTAACTTAGGATAAAATAACATATAATTGACTTTTGGAAATATTAATATAATATTCCCTTGGACTTAAGCCCACATATTCTAGCCCCTCTTCTCAGACTCTTAGCCCCCCCTTTCCCTCTAGTGGAGTTTTATCCCCCCATACTCTTTTGTCTGGATTGTTTGTAGTTGTGATGTATTTTTATTAATATCCAAGTGTGATTACATATTATAATAATAGGCTCAATGGCCTTTTAAATTCTATCTCTCCATCCTAATAACCACACAAACACTTTGGCCTCAAAACAAATTTACAATGGCACTCTGGCCCAAAATATCCTAGCTCACTAGCCTATATGTACATTTACAATTGGGGTTCAGCCTAGGGGTATTACAATACCCATTTTTTTTTACTATATAAAGTTGTTTATGTGAATGGTTAAACACCAAGGGCGATGTTTCTTATAAGGGAGAGGGGAATGTAACACCTTGTTTGGCCCAGTCTGTAATTAAAACTATGATTTAATGTCGAAGTGAGTTGTGACAATGATATTTGTCTATTATAAGATTAGAAAGGACATGTTCAAAATATGTAAATATATTTTGTAAATGAAATCATGTTGGATAGTTGACTGAAGGACGGATCACCGATATAGACCTTGATACTGCAAGTGAAAAATAATGAGGGGAGGGAATTCTGTTGCCTAAGAGCCACATTGCAATTGCTGAAAAATCATATTTGAAGTTATTTTCCCTCTCTTCTCATTTTCCCAAAATTAGTTAATGAAGGGGGCTGGTAGTTGAGTAGCCAACCACCAAAATGAAGGAGGTATGGAGAAATGTCTGAACAATTGAAGAATATCAGCCATTGGTACAACCAGTACCCACCTCATTTTTCATGATTGACCCACGAACTCCTCTGACACAAGGAAGATAAATCATGAACCTTTGAGAGAAGGAAGATAGTCTAAAAGGGGATTGACAAAGAAGAGAGTGCTAGTAGGAAAAAGAGTGGAGTCACTGATAGACATGTATGAGGAGAGAAGAGGAATACTGTGAATTAGAGAAGAATGGAAAAATTCTTGAGTGCTCACTGTTGAATTTTGAGTAAGGAAGACCCCAACCCAACTTGGAAAGAGGGTTGTGAGTCTAATGCCACTGGGTGAGAAACCTGCACTGAGAGGGGAGGGTGCTGAGGGACTGTGTTAGCAGTGAAGGGACTCCAACATGCATAGGTTATCTAACTCATAAGGAAATTGGGAAAAATCATGGAGGCCCTGACTTGGTGGGTGAAAGGGAGATTTTTGTTGTTGACTGCCTATGAAGGAGAGTGGTCTTCACACCCAATCCAAATTTCCTTTAGAAACTTAAGTTCCCTGGTGGTATCATAGTATGGCATGGGGGTGGCATGTTGTAGAGAGTCATGGTGCAACAAATCCTATGGTTGGGTGGAAAAATGCTCACCCTTAGTCAGTTTGGTCTGACTGGTAGTTTATAAATAGATAAGTATTACTTATGCTCTATATGTTCAAATGTTTGAATAAAATATGTATGTTTTTCATTCATGAAATGCTATGGATTCACGAGCAATATGGGATGACTGTTTGACTAAGTAATTCACTATATGTTGAGTAATTTTATGTTGGTTATATTGTTTTTGAATATATATGTAGACAACCTGTAATTTATGGCTTAAAACCTTGAGAATGGTATGCAATTGTGTAGGGGTTCATTCGCCGAGGAATGGTCTTTTCCTTGAGTTTTCCATTTTCTGAACTTGGGCTATGGAAAGGGTTAATCGGAGAGGTTTCTCTATTCAACCTTCAAAATATGATTTGTATAAGGTTCGGGCCATCATATCCTTCTTCCCTTTTTACTTTTTATTGGAATGCATTAAGGCAAAAAACCACAAAATTTGAAATCACTAGAACGACTGATATCCAAAGTTTTCTTTTCATAAAATTTCTAGATGCGGGAACTTGGATGTGGAACCCAGTATGGGAGCGGTGAGATTGAGTGGAACCACATGAAATTTGGTTAGAAGACATCTGCAAAATTCCAAATTGAGACTTTTGTGAAAATCCAGATTCCAGATACAGAAGTGTGATGCAGTGGAACCCTAAGGGTGTGTGGCATCATGACGATGTGGAGTCCATGTAGCCAAAAACATGAGAGAATTCAGGTGGAAAACCACGGTGGAAGGTTGCAGGGTGGAGGATAGATGGTGGAACTGGGACCATCCAAAAATCTAGAAATCCAAAGGTTCTCAAAAGTGGACTTTTGTAAAATGTCGGATCCTGAATGCCATGTTAGCATTCCACATCAGTACGCTACGCTAGGTGACACTTCAACAAATGGTGTTAGAAGTGCCAAGTCAGTATGCCATGTCAGAGGACACGTCAACTGAGCGACTCGTTGACAGGGTCACGGTGGCAATTCGTAAGACGAAAGACGAATGGTGGAACCAAGAAGCGGAATTAGGACCATTCGAAAATCCAAAAATCCATAAGTTCTTAAAAATGGGATTTTAGCAAAAAGATGGATTCTGGATGCCATGTCAGCAGTGTCGTGTCATGCCATAACAATGTGCACGTGTCATACCACATCAACAAGGTGATCATGTAAGTTTTCATAGGATCGTCGAAGAAACATAGGGAGTAGATCTCGAGGAAGTTGGAAGGTCAGAACCTCACCTTGGAAAAACCCCAGATGACGTAATTGGGAGGCGAAACCCAAACTATCTGGAAATCCAAAAATCTGGAAGAAATTTGATAATTCGACTTTTGGAAAAATCTGATCCCAGATGGAGGAATAGTATGGTGGAACTCGGACTATCCGGACCTCCGGATATCCAGGATTTCTTAAAATGGGATTTTTGGAAAACGTCGAATAAAAAATTGTGATTCACAGTGGAATCTTTAACATGTAAAGTGAATAGGTGGAGTATCCAAATAGAGGAGGACACATGGAGGAGGACCTCCTAAGGTGAAGTCAGAATGGAAGAGAATATTGATTGGGCATTTTTTATTCCACTATTACTTGGACCATTCCATTGAAAATATCCCAACTTTTAGATTTGTTGGGGGCAAGCAAACTCGTCATCCAACATGCAACTTTAAAATTCGTTGAGATCTAAAATAACCTGATCCGATGGATTTATCGGATTCAAGTGACCCTGTTAATGATCATGCGGCTTAAAAAACCTGCTAGTGATATAGGTTGTTGATCTGGGTGACCGTCCACCGCCCAATCTAGAAAATGTGCAAGTTGCACGTTGAAGGTAAAAGGTAAGGGATGGGACCCAACCATGTTTGTAGCCTATGGTTGAGTGTCAAGTGGCGGGCTATCATTGGAGACACATCAATGCAAGTGGACAAGTGAACGGACACCATGTGGTAGTTGGGTACTAGTGGGATTCATGCTAGTGATGGAAGGATTATCCGGGAATTCAGAAATGTGGTATTTCTTAAAATGTGATTTATAGAAAAGGCCAGATCTCGGTTGACAGATCCTGGATAGAGAGGAGCCTTGCAACAGAACTAAGATATCCAGAAAGTGGAGATTCGAGATTTTGATAAATGGGACTTTTAATAAAGTTTTGAATTCCGAATGGGCGGATATCCAAAAGTTTGGAAAACCCGAATATCTGGATTTGTGAGCTTTCAAGGGGGTCACCTAGTTGTAGACAAAAGGTAAGGTCCACATAATCTAATACATGTGGGATAGGTTCACAGGGATGACCGGTGGATTGATGACATAAGATGGTGCATGTGGAGCAGGTCCATGTGGACATGATGATGTCATCACGAGGATAAATATTGGATAATTTTAAAATGGTCATAAATTTCTGTCGAGAGCTCATATTTGAACATACTTACAGTCGTTGGAAAAGTCTTGAGGAGAAAATTAAACTTTTGAGTTCAAAAGTGGGTTTAGAATTACCCTTGAAAAAAGTATTTTAGAGGGAAGATTTAAGAATTTTTTACATCCCACCACCCTAATGAAGCTTAGGGAGTCAAGTGTGTTACACTTATCAAATTGTGTAAAAAGAAAATTACAATGACAAACACTATAACAATTAAAAACTCGAAAGCTAAAGCAAAGTGTTAATTGAAAATCAATCCATTTAGACAACACTATAAGAAAACATGACCCAAAGAATAGCAAAAGGTCTTCAACTCACCGTTAGACCTGCAGATTTTTTTTTACGGAAACTAATATCAACTCATAAATTACAATAGCAATAATAATATGGTCGATCATGTTAGGGACAAACCTAATTAATTTATTATTTTGGCTCATTGGGAAAATATTTGTTCCAAAAATATTAAACCGTAAAATTATTTATTTCCAAAGAATTATACTTCAAATAATTTGTATATGGTGAATGAGCGTCGACCATAATGTGCCTGCGTGACTATTTTCATATATATTGAATTGTGGAAAAGAGAAACAATTATTGCAATCTCCCTAGAATGATAGTAGAAAGTAGGCGGCATAGAGCAGAACATTAATGTAAAACTACACATGTCATTTTTATTTATTTTTTTACATTAGTCAACACTAGCCATACTTTCTTAGTAGCAAATTAAAAATTCAAAATTTTGTAATATCAAACATGGGATACATGGCAATTTTTTTTTATTATTATCTTGGAGAAATATCACGTCTATGTAGGTGAATTTAGTCCTATCAAACTTTTTGACCTATTACAAACTATCTATTTAATTTTTTGAAAATTTGGATTTAAAAAAAAAATAAAAAATTACTTTAATATTTTTTTTTATAAAACTTTGATTTTTTTTTTTTATAAAATTCGATCAATTTTGTTTAATCAAATTACTATATTCTCAAGGACTAATGAGTTAAAGGTCCATCTTAAACATGATCTATAAAACACTTAGAGGGATCAAATTTCTTAAAGTGTAGTTTTATTTATTACTTTATTTAATTGGACTGACTTTATTTTTATTATTGTTATGCTTTTTTTAATTGAGACGAATTTAATTTTTCTTAATGTTTGATGTAAAATCTAACATCAAGCTAATGTGACAACATCTCTTCCATACTCAGTTGTAGTGCACCTAGCAATAAGTTTTATTATAGACTAAGTTAATAAGTGGATAAATTTAATTTATTTTTGGTGATTTTTTTTTTCAAATTCTTGTGAATTTAATTGAATTGATGGGGATTTTGATCATGGAATTTTGTCTTCCATAACTTCAGCCTATTTTAAGACGACCTAGATTATGGAAATTAAAAAATAAAAAATAAAAAAAAATCAAAATGAAACTTTGTCTTGTTTAAAAAATTGAACTTACCAAAGAAGTTTTTTTGTTTGTTTTTTCTTCGTCCTAGTTTAAACATCTTAAAAATTGACCTTTTTCGAATTCCTCAAAATAATGGGAAGGGAATTTGATCCATTCTACCATCTACCATCTTCCTGATACGAGGTTTTGGACCACATAAGTATCCAATCAAAACTCTCCTTGCCAATTGCTCTACTTCCTTCACAATCCGTTTAGCCTAGAGGGGAATCCTCATTGATCCACTAGATTAAATGCATCTCTTCCTCCTCCCCAAGGAACCCTAGATCTCCCCTTAGACGAAGCATTTCCCTCTTCCACCTTCCCCTTCCCTTCCCCTCTCTCTCTTTACACACACAATCACTTGAATTGAAATATAATAAGAAAATACAACATTATTAAATTAGCATGGTTCCTTTTTAAGCATGGATTAATCAAGGATCAAGAAAGATTAAATTTATGGAAATGCAAACTTTAACTTAAATTTGGACATTTTAAAAATGTTTTACAGTTTTAAAGATTTGATCACTTTCAGTGCTTAATAAATCAATACTTAAAATGGATATAAACTAGCCATAAACATAGTTATGTCGTTTGTCAAATAATTTTTATTTCAAGAAATATAATTTTATTTTCCACATGTTATAAATGTGAACATGATAAATTAGTATGCCCGGATTTGAATTGTATTTCTCTACAAAATACCATTGATAATATGCTCTAGATCGGAGGCGATTCCTCGAAGGCCCTTACTGTTAGGAACCTATATAAGGCGATCATCTCCACTCAAAATTTTCCGATTTGGAGAGGTTGGAGACTCAATCTATGGAAATGGAATTTACAGTTGAAGATTAAATTTTTCATATGGTTGGCTGCGGAAAATAGGATCCTCACTTGGGAAGTATTAAACAAAAAGGGATGGGAAGGTTGAGGGATCTGTTTGTTGTGTAAACATAATGGTGAAGACATAAATCACCTTTTTCTACATTGTTCCTTTTCCAAAACAGTTTGGTCTAGAATATCACACAGATTTCATATAAAAAATTCTTGGGCTAGAAATACATTCTTAGACTATTGGGAATCATGGACTACAAATTTCTTTGTCTCCAATAGGTTAGCGACTATCACTTGCTGGAATATTTGGATTACTAGGAACAAAGCAATCTTTGAAGATAAATTCCCCTCTGCTCGGGATGTAGTATTTAGAACTCTTGGTTCCTTTACAATTGATCCTTGCACGCAAACCTCCCAGATTACTAGACAAAGACCGATTATACAAAAAAATGGATTTTCTTTTGCACAGTTTGATGGGGCTTCTTCTACAGGTGGACTAAAGTGTGGATTTGGAGCTTTCATTATTGATCAGGACTCGTCTAGGTTCAGGTGGTTTATTAGTTGTGGGGAATGCTCTAATACTAAAGCCGAGCTATTGGGAGCTTGGACAATGCTCACACTAGCTTCTCACTTAAAAATACAAAAAATTCTAGTGATGGGGGACTCTAAGGTGGTGATTGATTGGTTGAATAAAAATGGGAATCTACATTCAACTTCCATCAAAGGTTGGAAACAAAGAACTTTGGAGCTGGCCACATCTTTTCAAGGTATCCACTTTCAACATATTTATAGAGAATACAAAATGGAAGCTGATCGTCTCTCAAAGCAAGCGCTGATGGAGCCGAGAGGGAGATTATCCTACTATATTTGGGATGGAGGGACATCTGGACCTATTTATCACATCTTCCTCCAAGTTGTTGTTGTCATATAAGAAGGTATCATAAGTAATTTTATTGGATTTAATAATCGCGACCTTAGTCTTATGAGTATTAATAGTCATACCCATATTGGAGCAAAAATCCTTGAGGATTCTTAGTTGGTTTTCAATATCATGGGGATTCCTTGCCATAAGAACGACATCATCAGCATAAAGATGAATATTGATGACTATGCCAGTGACAGTAGGGCCGACACAACCTGCTTTTTCCAAACAATCTTCTAACTTGTCAATGCATATGCCAAAAAGGGTAGGGGACACGGGACAACCTTGTTTGACTCCAATATTGCAGTTAATCTCTTTCGACCAACCCTCAGTGTTTTTAAACTTAGCAATAACATTCTCATACATCCTTATTGCAGCGACCCTCAACTCGAGAGACACTTTTATCTTTTCCAACCTATTCCAAAGGTTTTTCCTAGGAACCATGTCAAAATCTTTTCTAAAGTCAACAAAACAACAAAAAAGACTGGTTTTAGTATTGAGGAACTTTTCTGCAATGATCCTAAAAGTAACAAGATGGTCCACAGTTGAATGATATCTCCTAAATCCTGCCTGGCCTTTAGCTATGTTATCGTGACTTTCTAGCCAAAGGATAATATTCTTTTCCAAAATAATTCCATAAAGCTTGGCTAAAATTGGGCTAATCATAATGGTCCTATAATTAGAGGGAATGTTTCTATCCCCATTTTTAAAAATAGAAACAATGAGGCTTTGCATCCAGGGTTTAGGGAAGCCCTGCTTGACTGCTAAATTGAAGAGCTTGTGTATGTGAGGGATAAGGATAAGCCCTCAGATTTTAAAAATGTCAGCTTGGTAGCCTTCAATGTCCTTAGCTTTCCCATTTGCAAGTTGCTTAACCCAGAACTCTATGTCATCTAAAGAAAAAACTACATCTTCTGTAGGGAGAATATGAATGGTGTCCATGGCATTAGATAACTTGTAAATAATTTTAAGGTAGGAATTCCAGTCCCTTATGAGAATCATATTATTTTCTTTAGTATTGCGGTTTAGAATTTGGCTCCAGAACTTCTTAGGATCCAACTTAGATAGTTGAAAAAGCTGCTCTTGCATTTTATTGATATAATACATTTTTTTCCTTTTAATTAGGGATTTGTACGTATTGATCTTATCGAGTTTTAAGGACTCATTAGAAGCATTCCTAATGGTTTTCCTAACAATTTTACATTCTTTATCATACCAAGGGTTGGTCGTTCTGTTATTCTTTTTACAAGACACCTCGAAAGAGAACTTGTTAATAGAAGTGGAAAGGGTAGTTGTAAAATTATGATAGAGTTCTTCAATGTTGTCCTTGTAAGTTAGGAGATGTAATTTACTATTTAAATCCTTTAAGAAAATGTCAAATTTACTTTTGTCAAAGTGCAATTGTCTTTGATTATCATAATTATCTTCAATGGCGTTGATGGAAAAGTTTAGAGTTAGGGTTAAAGGTTTATGATCAGAGTCGAGTTCATGGTCATTTAAAAAGGTTAAAAGTTGTTATTTGGTTGGAAACAGGGATATCAGATATCACATAATCTACGACACTACTAACTAGACCATGAATACAAATCATCTGCTTGGAGTTTGGCCACTTCATTACTCCATTGCAAATTATTAGGTCTTGAGAGATGCAAAGCTTGACTAACTTAGTACCAAACAAATTCTCATTTAGGTCTTCAGAGCTTCTTGTGTAGTTATTAGATAAAACAAGGTCCTCATCTAGCCATAAAGGATTATGGTTGGAATCAATGCTTAAAAGAGTATCTTGTTTTGTTGCAGTCCTAGCATTAAAGTCTCATAGCAGGAAGATATTATCTTCATTTTTCAAATTATAAATATCTTGTTCTAAATTAATATAGGGACAATTGCTATCTAGATTGTTTTTCTTATAAAAAATAGAATTAATGGGTGCCAAATAAAAAATTGCTATATACATCTTCTTAGTATTGGTGTCTAAAATTTCTATCCAAATGTATTGATTTAGAGGGTCGATCTTATGAAGTTGAATGTGAGGATAAATTCTCTTTCTAATATAACAAGATATGCCTCCTCTCCCTCTATGGTGGGACTTTTTGCTCCATGCCGACCACAAGACAAATCCTTCCATGTTAGGGACCTTAGACTCTTCATGCTCCCAATTTTCAACTAGACAAATAATATCAATATCACTTGAGATCCAACTTATCATAGGACCTTTGCACCACAGAAAGCCACGACAGTTCTAAAAAGGAATCTTGAGTGTCTCAAATTCTTATTTATTATTATCCTTCTGGTCTCTAGCCCTAACAATAGCTTTTCAATTTCTAATTATTGCCCATTTCCTTCTTTCCTGGCTTCTTTTACCTTTTGTACTTCCTTCCTTAATTCAACTTGGTCTCGAGAATGAGGTCTTCATTTATAAATATTTGTAACTCTTTTAAGCTCGATGATTTACTGAGTATGCTATATTTATGATCATTACAACTTAATTTAACACGAATCAACCTATCTTTGCGATCAATTATTTTTCCTAGCCTCTTTACTTTTATGAGGTAACTTGTACCAATTTGTGATTTATTATTTAATTTTTCTTTCACTATTGCTAGCGCATCCTCCTCTTGTTGTTCTTTTATACCAAAAATTATGAGGTTCAAGGCTCTTTTATTACACTCATGGTCCAGTTCAATTAGCTCATTCATTTCCTCTTTGATGGGTTTGATATCCAATTTGTTTTCCATATTACTGATGGTCAAATTGTTGGTTAGTTTTTCTTCTAGCTCTTTAATCTTATCTCGCAAGTTGTGATTTTCTTCAACCTCTCCTTCTTGGGTTGAATGTTTATGTTTTTTCATTTCTTGAATCCTATCCTTCATTGTCTATAATTCACTCTTGACTCCTAAGAATCTATCCTCTATTTGAGTTTGAATGGTATCTTTGAAGAGTCTAATTTTATTATCAAGCATTACCTCTAGTTCTATTCAAAGTTTTATGTCTCTTTCTTCAGTCCTTTTTTCTAATGATTCTAAATCCTTTTGGATTTTGACATCTATCTCTTCTCTCCTTTTTTCTAATGATTCCATATAATCATAAATGATCTCTAGGGTGATTTTGGGGGGCCTCCCCCTCATAGGTTGAGTTTTTGGAATAGGTGGTGGAGTGATCATATTGAAAAGAGGAGAAAAAAGTAAGAATCATTATTTTGGACTGAATTTAAAAATGAAAAATAATTTTCTTAATTGATAATAATGATATTATTTATCATCTCTCAAATCAACTTTTACTTATTAAACTTAAAAAAATAGATAAAAAATAAAATATATTTAAATCTCTTTAATTTTCAAACGCTAATATATTTTAAATTAAAATTGAGTCAAAGTAAAAAGTGTCTCACCTGATTTCACATGTCTAGGTGCGGATTGAAGAAGCCAGAATTAATTTATGAACACATGCTCAAGTGCTCAACAGGTGGAGGAAGAAAGGACTAAAAATTATTCAAAATTATAGAGAGTCTTCTGAAGCAGAGAAGTTCCCCTCATTGAGAGACCAAAAGCTCAAAACCATAGAGAAGTATTATTGTTCACATTACAAAGAGTACCTGCAAAGATTATTCTCGTAAACAAAAAGTAAAAAATATAGAGAAGTATTATTCCCGTTCAAAACGACAGAGATATAATGTTAAAAATAAAACAATATTATTAATATTAATGTTAATAATGTGATTATTATTATTATATCACAATTGAATAATCTTGTTATTATATTTATAAATATTGTATATATTTTTTTATAAAATAAATAATAATTATTATTATTATATCAAAATTGAATAATCTTGTTATTATATTTATAAATATTGTATATATTTTTTTTATAAATTAAATAATAATTAAACTTAATGTGATTCATGGTTTTCCTTTGAAACTTTATGACAAGTTGTTAGATAAGTGAGATCTTTCTATGATGAAATGAATACTTAATGTATGAAGATTTTATTGTAAAAAGATAGCATCTCTGGTTACAAGCTAAAAATTGCCAGAAATAGCTACATCAAAATTGTCAATTATTATCACATGAATTTGGAGACTTGTTCTTCAAAACTAATATCTAAAAAGATAGCATATCACGTTACAAGCTAAAAATTGCCAGAAATAGCCACATCAAAATGGTCAATTGTTATCACATGCAAAATTGTCAATTATTATCACATGAATTTGGAGACTTGTTCTTCAAAACTAATATCTAAAAAGATAGCATATCACGTTACAAGCTAAAAATTGCCAGAAATAGCCACAACAAAATGGTCAATTGTTATCACATGCAAAATTGTCAATTATTATCACATGAATTTGGAAACTTGTTCTTCAAAACTAATATCTAAAAAGATAGCATATCAAGTTACAAGCTAAAAATTACCAGAAATAGCCACATCAAAATTGTCAATTATTATCACATAAATTTGGAGACTTGTTCTTCAAAACTAATATCTAAAAAAATAGTGTATCACATTACAAGCTAAAACTTGCGAGAAATAGCCACATCAAAATTGTCAATTGTTATCACATGTAAAATTGACAATTATTATCAAAACTAATATCTAAATTAACAAAATTTTAACATACTAAATTCTTAATCAATCATTTAATTTCTTAATAATTTTGTAAAATTAAATAAATATTAATGTGGAACAAAATTAAACCATAAAAATATAAAATTACATAATAAAATAATAAAAATATAAAACTATCAAAATCATATAAATACCAATTACAAATTAAATACATAGTATCAAAACATAACACACAAATTATAGCAAAACATAACACGATATGAAAGCTACCATAAAATGTGCTAAACTATCAAAACCATATAAATATCAAATTACAAATTAAATACATATTACCAAAGCATAACACACTATGAAAGCAACCATAAAATGCTAGCACGTTGAATAAAATAACTATCAAATTACAAATTAAATACATAGTACCAAAGCATAACACACTATGAAAGCAACCATAAAATGCTAGCACGTTGAATAAAATAACTTTAAGGACTAATATTTACAAGGCCTTAATTTGCATGTTCCTCTTATTATATTTTAAACAAAGAAGTAAGAAGTATAGTTATTTTTCCATGTGCAATTTCATGGCTGCCCTGTGAAACTTTATTACAAGTTGTTACATACATGAGATCTTTCTATGATGAAATGAATATTTAATATAAAAAAATATGAAAAATGTCAAAAATGGTTTCATCAAAGTGGTTTATTCTATTATTATCATATTAATTTGAATATTTGTTTTTCAAAATTAATATCTAAAATAATAAAAAATTTATATAAATTTGGATATTTATTTTTCAAAATTAATATTTAAAATAATAAAACTTTTAATACAATAAATATTTTAATATAATAAATTAATGTTTTATCAACCATTTAATTTTATATATAAATTTGAATATTTACTTTTCAAAATTAATATCTAAAATAATAAAACTTTTAATACAATAAATATTTCATCAACCATTCAATTTTATAATAATTTTGTAAAATTAAATAAATACTAACATAAACAAAATCAAATCATAAAAATATAAAATTATAAATATCGATTACAAATTGAATACTTAATACTAAAGCATAACACAATATAAAAGAAACCATAAAATGCTAGCATATTCAATAAAGTAATTTTAATAACTAATACTTACAAAGTTAATTTGCATGTTTCTCTTACTACATCTTAATCAAAGAAGTATGAAGTGTGTTTATTTTTCCATGTGGATCTGCATGGTTTTCTTGGTAAATTGTTAGATACTTTATTTTTAATGATGGAATGGATAGTTAATGTAAAATTTACTATAAAAAGATAGTATATTACATTAGAATTTTAATGGCCAAATCAAAATTTTCAATTATTATTACATGAATTTGGAAAGTTTCTCTTCAAAACTAATATCTAAAATAATAAAGCTTTTAATATAATAAATGTTTCACCAACTATTCAATTTCATAATGGTTTTGTAAAATTAAATAAACATTAATGTGGAACAAAATTAAGTTATAAAATATAAAACTACACAATCAAGCAATAAAAATATAAAAATCATATAAATATCAATTACAAATTAAATACAAAAAATATAGTATATGTTTTTTCATAATATCTTCTCCCCATCTTATATGAGGATGGGGTGGGGAGAGACATTATGTGAAATATATACTATATTGGGTGGGAAGAGACATTATGTGAAATATATACTATATTGGGTGGGGAGAGACATTATGCAAAACATATACTATATGGAATGGAGGGAGACATTATGTAAAACATATACCTTATATGAGGGTGGGGGTAACGGGAGACATTATGCAAAACATATACTATGTGGGGTGGAGGGAGACATTATGCAAAACATATACCCTATATGAAGGTGAGGGTGGGGGTGGGAGGTGACATCATGCAAAACATATACTATATGGGATGGGGAACGACATTATGCAAAACATATACCCTATATGAAGGTGGGGGGAGACATTATTCAAAACATATACTATATATTTTGCATAATATCTCCCCCACCTCCACCCTCACCTTCATATAAACCAAAACATAATACAATATGAAAACAACTATAAAACACTAGCACATCAAATAAAATAGTGTTAATAACTAATATTTACAACAAACATTAAACAAAATAACTTTAATAATCACATCGTTTAAAATCATATGTCATCGTGATTTTATTACTATGACAAAGTTTGTTTCAACCCTAAATCACAATTAAAGAAATATAAATCATTTCTATGTTTCAAGTGTTTTACTCTAATTGTGTAGTATCCATTTATAATTTTAATTGGAAAGCCATATTAGCAAAGTGCAAGTCAAGATAATGGATAGAGTGTTTGAATTTGTAGCTTTTGTAAATGACTTTGCTACATATTTTAAGAGGTGTGATGTTATCATAAATACAGTTATAACTAAGG